>UNPT01000211.1:0-84743 GCA_900536445.1 Hymenoscyphus occultus | reverse complement strand
GGGGGGGTGATGTGACGGTTATGGTCACGAGGGCTGGATGTCACATGCTCGCTTAGCGAGGCGCGCTAGTACTAGCGTGCGCGACCTGTATTTAGTTCCCAGCTCTCTCGAGCTCTCCTTCTCTCCTCGTCTTTTGTCCTAAGAATAGAGTGTTGTTTGTTCCGACTATCCAGAAGCACGTCTGTCACAATTCGAAGATATTACGGCTTAATATCGTCTCGGAAAATAGGCTCTAAAAATATTTATAATTAGATTTATAACGAATTTATAATTAGTATAAAAGAAACTTTTACAGCTATCTAAACAAGCGTGTATATCCTAAGTATATATATATATATATATCTTATATAAAAACATATACATGTAAATCTTTTTATATAGTATAAATCTTTAAATTAGGCGAGCTAAACATACCCTAAATGAAGGAAATAAAGTATGTTATAAATAAGTATACTTTAATTAATGTTTTTATAATACTTAAATTCCCTAGAAGCTAGCATAGTAATATATATATATAGTTATAGGCTAGAATTATATAACATTACTTATATACTATTACTTATAAGTTTTTATAACTATTCTCCTTTATTTTCCTCGACGTTTCTTAAATTTCTCTGCTTATTAATACCTCGCTAAACCCAACCTCTATATTGTTTGAAATATGTCTGGAGAAGAGGAAGGTCTGCTTAATACAGATTGAATGGTAGGAATATATATGAGCTAACGAACTCAAATTACCAAAGAAGGTAATTATTATTGCCTAAGAACGTCTGGCGGAAGTCCTCCTCACTAGACGTTTAGTTTAAGATCAGTTACTTTGGAGTTAGCATCTGCAAAATATGCTAACGCTATAAAGCATTCCTACAAGGAAGTCAGTTTTTCACCTGCTTTCTTCTGCCGGTTATGCCCTTCGGTATTATCCACCGAGGAACTGACCCCAATCTACGTAAAATGTCTCAGGTTAGACACACACTATCGTGGTAACTTGTTGCTTGCTCACTCTGGAATAATGTCTTTTCATTTCTAGTAAGCAATACGTGCTTGAATACATGATGCTTACAATACTTCGATATACGGGCAACCTTCCCGATAACTTGTCTAAATTTGGCGAGTTCATGATACTTCCACCTCAAAGGAGAACACTCTCGTGCCCGTCAAATTTTATTTCATTAGCCTGGTGTTATGGAGCTACTTTTGAGTGACTCAAAGAGAAAGCAGCTACCAGATAACCTTCCCTTCGTGTTTTAACTTTACATTTTCATGTAAGATTTTATGGTTTGAGATGCAAACATCGTTCGAGGCATAAAGAAATAGAAAATAAATAAAGCATGCGGTGTTGCACAAGTTCTTTGTTGTAACGACGCCGGTAGGTAGTTCCGACCTATCAAATAGAGATAGCTCTCTTTGATGGCGTCATATCCTTAAATATCATAAATTTCTACTACGTTCAGACCGACATCTACCATCTGGCAATTTTCATTATTGATCAAGAAAAACGCTCGGAATCAAAAGGTGCCCTGAAATTGAGATTCAAGTTCCTGAGCAGGGATTGGCGAGACGGCCATATTGAGCGAATGGAGTAAGACGAAAACTTCTCAATCTGGTGAAGCAGCAAGGGCGAGTCTATCTCTGGATATTTGTAGAACTGAGATTTTGAGTTTGGGCGGCAACCTCCGTTTCAATCAGAGGGGCTGGCCACTATAAAGGGCGGGAGCTGTAAGGATATAAGGCACCTCCTCTATTTTCCCATCAGCGGCTTTCTGGTTCTAAAGAACAGTATCCGCCTACATTGTTCGGATCTGTCCAGGTTCATAGGTTGAAGAATTCGACGCAAGTGTCACTTGGCGCTGGAGTGAGCTGAGGTAGACTTTCAAAAGAACTTGCCAAGCCTCGACACTCGCTTAGTGAATGAAGGTCAAGTTTACGGTGCTAACTATTCACTTAGCATCGGTGAACATCAGGTCCCGGCACTGACCAAAAGTCTGCCGGGTCTGTCACAGACTTTTGAATCGTTTTTTCCTGGCCCTAAATAAGACGCCGTTATTGGAGCGCAATTTTTGATGGCATCTCCGACAATCGAATGCCAAACTTAGCCCATCATGGATGCAGCGATGACACCCTCACCATCAAGTCACTATAACAACCAAGCTCCACTTCCATCACCGAGCCTCCGCCTTAGTTCCCTTCTGGAAGAGGCCATCCTGGAGGACATCAATGGATATATATTTGGCGCCGTCGAGGGTTTCTACGATAAATACTTTGTGGAAAAGCCTTGGTCCAACCGTACCAAAATCATCTTGCAAGTACTAGACCTGAAGTTTCGACATGGTCGTTGGACAGAATGCTACAAGTTGAAGACATATTCTGGGTTTTACGAATGGCTCTTGCGCTTTCAATCGATCTTCTTGACTGGCCAAGATACCCAATACAAATATTCTAAGGCACCGTCTCATCATTTTGGTGGAAGCATAGTGTTGTCACTACCTAATGAGAGTAGTTGGGCTAGTGTTCAAGTTATCGGAGAGTTTCGATCGGGTACTTACAAAGCGGGATTTCTGCGCCTTTGTGGACAAGCTCGGGAAGTATTCGCAAGCCAGCCTATCCGGAGATTTTTGCATGGATTCTACGTTATCGGGAATATGATGGAGCTTTGGGTATTCGACCGATCTGGATTGTACAGTTGTGACCCATTTGCTATTTCCCAACACCCAGATCAGCTCGTGAATGTCATGGCGGGATACTTTTTGATGAGCCACAAGGAGCGAGGTGGGAGCACTTTGATGCAAGAGGACATCAATGGAAATTACATCAAGTATCAACTCGACGACAGCATAAGTATAGCGAGCCTTTACTTGGACAGACAACCGATCGCATGTACATCCACGAAAGACAAGAACTTCATCAGTGATGGGTTGGTTTGCTACCGCGCACGCCACTCAAACTCGAATAAACTGGATCTTGTTGTCAAACTAAAGTGGCGACCAACTTGGGGATCTTTTGAGAAGCGGATATTGGATTTAATCAAAGAGAAGAAGGTTTGGGGTGTGGTTGAGCCAGTGTTCCACGGAGAATTCGATAGCACAAAGGATCTGCGAGGGGGCCTCGTTTTTGGATCTCGTTTGATGTTCTCGAATTATGACTCCAGGGGATCTAGCGCTACAGGCATTCTTAACTATACAGAAGAGGTACAGTCTACGAGCTCTCAAGGCACAGAATTGGAATTCGCTGTACCATTCAAGAATAGGCTGTTCTGCTGCACAGTCGTTTCCCCAATTGGTCGTTCACTCCATACTTTTGAGACTGTTTCTGAGCTTCTAGAGGCCTTTCGGGACGCCATCAAATGTCATCGATCCCTGTATCAGGATGGGAAGATACTTCATCAAGAAATTTCCGATGGTAATATCCTGATTTGTGATTCAAGTTCATCAAGCGATCCCAGGGGAGTACTCATCGACATGGAAGTGGCGAGAGAATTGAGAAAGATCGCAAAGAAGGGTGAGATAATTGGGACTGGACGGTTCATGTCAATTGGAGAACTGACTGGCTCAACACACACCTATCGTCATGATCTTGAGTCTTTCCTGTATGTACTTTTGTATGTGATCATTTGTGGGGGATCAGAGGAGCTACCGGAAACAAGCCGGTTGTGCGATTGGACCGAGGGAGACCAATTTCAGTTGGGCCAGATGAAACAGTTGGATATGCAACCAGAAGAATTTGAGAGCATTATTTCCGAATTTCCAGAGGACCTTAAGAATTTGTCAAATCTGGCCAAGCATCTAAGACGGATTTTATTCCAAGGGACAACCGGCGGGTTGTGGACAGGGACAGATACGTCGGATGAGGGAACAAATGCGTTATATGAGAAGATGATCCATGCATTTGAATCAGCCATAAATTCTACTGTGAATAGTTAACTATTCAGGGATCAATCAAAAGCGGATACTCATAAAAATATGCTCTGGTCTTTTATGAGCATGGACATTTTCAAAGGGAATCACTTACATCACTAGTCAATCTGCTATGAAGATCTCTCATCTCCATTTACATTGAGGTACCAGGAGGCGCAGGGAATATATAGGCATTCAAATACAAAAACAAATAGAAGTTCCTCTGAATAGTTATTCAGTCTTTAGCCCAATGTGAAATGCCCTCTGTCTTCACCCAAGATAAAGTGACCACTTACAAGGCTACATGAACTGGGAAGAGGCTAAGATTCTATGGTATATCCGTCTCGTGGACACATTCAAGACTCTCCTGGTGCCTCTTTTTTCATAGCTTCCTCTGTGACATCTCCAACCACCAGAGCCCTGGGCCTTCTGATACCCCAACTACCAGAATTCTTTCTTCTGTTTTCACCTTCAATCCAAGCCACAATCCGTACGTGGATCATTCAGCAAAGATTCCACTGCCGATATTCTACTTACTGTTGGTTTACGACTTTCACCATTCCAGATTTTCAAAAGACAAGATGAATCAAAGTTTTTATCTTGGACCATTACGACTTTCTGGTCATTATGGAGTGCCGTAAACACTCCAATCATGGCTAGACACAATCTCTTACCAGAACTGAAAAAGGCATCGCAGAACACAGCGCCTTTCTTGAACACAACCTTCTTCATAGCCTCAAGCTGGCATGATATTGAGCATTTCACCATCATATCGTAAGCATAAGGAGGAAGAAATTTGGTCAACATTCATTCTGGGAAGAGCAAAGACCAGTTCAAATTATACGTTAGTTGTCTCGTCAGATATCAAAACAGACAGAAGGTCTGGAGATGTACACTTAAGTTTCTAAAGCAAGTTTCAAAAGCAAGTTTCAAAAGCGAGTTTCAAAAGCAAGTTTCAAGTTTGTTCAGAAGAGTAACGAAGACTTATTAGCTTAGGATGGGTTGTGGAACAATAGTAATCTGTGGGCTATGGATGTTTGAGTCATTATCCACAAAGATACTGAGGAAGAAGTGGCAGTTGAGCTAGTACCGTATAAGAACTATATAGAGCATAACAAGACTTATATCTAACGATATATATGTACAGCTTGTATACACAGTACATTGTGATTCAGAGGCTTAGCCATATAGAGATTGTTACACAGGTAAAGTAATGCTAGCAAAGAAGGAGATATTCAGAAGAGTAGGAAGGTAGATTGGCGATAGGAGAGTGGACACCTATAGTAGTCAATCAGACAAGAATCTGTACTAAGTACTATACTTCAGTGCATAGGCTCACCCTTCTACAGTGAGGGAGTCGCAACTAACATGAACGCTCTCAAGGACAAAAGGAAATTCACTATCTGTAGGGGTACCAGCCACCTAGCTCTCAAGCCATTTCTTTAGTACTTCGACATAACCACTGCCCTGAACCGTCTCGCTAAGAACACGCTAGTGATTCTAGTCACGCTCTCCTCTCAAGCTTCTATTTTAGGATTTGACATAACCGCTATCTTACTCCGTCTTACTAAAAATGGCGCTAGCCACTCTAGACAGATCAGTCACTCTCTCCTCTTAAGCTACCATTTCAGGGTTTCGACATAACCCCTGCCCTACTCCATCTCGCTAAAATCACACTAACTACTCTTGTCGCGCTCTCCCCTTAAGCTACTATTTTAAGATCCGCTTTAAACCCTGTCCTACTCCGTCTCGCTAAAAATTCGCTAGTGATTCTAGTCACGCTCTCTCTCAAGCTACAAACTGAGGGGTTCGGTATAACCCCTGCCCTACACCGTATCGCTAAAATTACGCTAACCACTCTAGTCACGCTTTCCTCTCAAGCTACTATACTATTTTAGGATTCGTTTTAAACCCTGCCCTACTCCGTCTCTCTAAAAATACGCTAGTGATTCCACTCACCCTCTCCCCTCAAGTTACTATTTTGGGATTTCGGAATAACCCCTGTCCTACACCATCTCTCTAAAAATGCACTAGTACAAGAAGGTCGCTTGGTCAGCCTGTACCTGGCTGGTGGAGGTCAGTACCTACCTAGTCATCTTAGAAAAGTGAACACTTGCTATCTACACCCTATCCTCACTCGTTCTATTCACCTGACCCTCTTCACAATCAACCCCTCAATGCTATCCTATGTACCATATTGAAATGTCTACACTCAACACCTCAACATCAACGGTTGATAGTATAAAGCAGAGACTGTAACAAGAACTCAAACAGGCAACATGAACCAAGGGTAACTTGTCGTTCTACTTATGTTAACTTGTGTGCTGGTGCTCGTAGCCATGTAAAACTGCTTCCAGGAGACAGAAGTGGTTCATTGAAACCCAGTGAACATACACTCTATCAAGAATTCAACTCAACTCTGAACTCTTTCATATAAAATCCGTAAATCAGTCCAAGTCTCCTCCCACTTACCACTCCCTAAGCCTCTTCCACGCCACAAACCAAATTTCACGTTCCAAAGCACAGCCCTTCACCCACCAAAGCATTATAGTAAGCATAACTATCAAACCACAGTAACCACCATCACGATCTCAACTCCACCTCACAACTCCGTCCTAATCTCCCACCCACCTAACCTTTACCTATAAAACCGATGTAGAGTAGGTTCAAAGAACATTTAGCTGGTGGTTTATCTTCACGTTAGTAGACCTTGAAGGATCTCAACTTTGCAACCCCCTCTCACTTTAGAATACAATAGTGCGGATCATGTTTTTCAATGTCCTCAAACCGTTAGCTAGCTAGCTATGCATCGACTACGTAGGTAATCAAGCCCCAAACCCATCTCCCATCTCCCATCTCCCATCTCCCATTCCCCATCAACCCAATCCTCATCCAAACCAACTACCCCAAAAGGTCCTCAACAAGTAAAACCCAAAACCAAGGCAACTCCACCCCTCAAATCCCCCTCCTTCCCATCGCCTCCCCCAAAACCCCCACAAACTCCTTCATCCCACCCCCTTGAATAATCTCCCTCCCCCTACTACCACCATCACCACCAACCTTCCAAAACCGACACTCCCCCTCAACAAACCCCTTCCACTTCCCCAATCCCCCATCAGTAACGGTAAAAACATCCAATTCCTTGTTTTTCCCCTCAATGCTCCACTTCCTCATAACTTGTTGGAGACTCGAACTAGTGCTCGCCCACAGATGAAGAGCTGGTCCATCAACACCGACCTCCCTTAACGCCTCGGCACCCGCGGCCTTGATAACTTCATCTAAACACACGCTTTCTGGGTCTTTGATTGGAGGATGCAGTTTATTCAAAATATCTTTCACGTTTTCTGGGGTGAGGAGACCGAAGGAGGTAGCGATGTGACATAGTGTATGTGCGTAATCTTGTTTGCCCACAATATCAGTAGCGAGCGGCGGGCGAGGCGGAAGAGGAGGAGAGATAAAGGCAAGGAATTGGACGTTCTTGAGGCGCTTGGATAATTCGTAAGCGAGGATGGAGCCTGAGGAGAGACCGATCAGAGCATATGGGCCGTGCGGTTGGATGGACGTCAGAGCTTTGTGGTAAGTTGTTAAAAGGGCAGGCAGAGGGGGAAAGGGACTGTTGGGGTTGGGATTGGGTTTGAGGTGGAGGATGTGGATTGGTCGGTTGGTGCTGTGGGATTTATTAGTATGTGGTCTTGTACCAATGAACTTGCAAGCCCATACAGGGAGGGAGTGGGCGAATGTCATTGTTTGGGATTAAAACTTACATTAATCTCGCTAAACCAATAAAGGTATAAATATCACCCAACTCATCATGCACAAACCAAAGCGGGGTCTTCTCCCCCGTCAACCGAAGCGTGGCAACAGGAGAATACACATAATCCCCTGTACTGATACAATTTGCAAGTTCCCTGATTGTCGGATTCGCAAACAACGTCCGGACAGAAAAATCAGGCATCCTCAATCGAGTCTGTAGCGCAAACTTGAATTTCATAATTTCAAAGGATGTAAGTCCCAGGTCAAAAAGTGGTGTACGAGGGTCCAGAAGCTCGTTGGTCGGCTTGATAGATAACATCGAGCTACCTGGTGGGAAAACATCTAGAAAGATCCCGAGAATGGTTTGTTCCAAGTGTGTCGCTCCGAACTCGTTCTTGATTCCCAGTTGAAATTGCATCTTGATTGAATTTGCCAGATTCATATCTGCGCTTTCGCAGGTAGTATAGGCTCCTTTCTCGAAAGCTAAGCGGGTTTTGGGACGAGAGAGTTTTTCTATAGCGGTACGTTGAAGGTGGTGCTCTTCTATTGGAATGACTTTGCATGGTCGGACCCCACAAAATCGAATAACGGCCTGTGAAATGGCGGCCGACGTTGTGAGTCGAAGGTTCGTGTCGACGGCTGCATTAAAAATTGGTCGATAGACGATGCAAATTGAATCAGTGTTAAAGTCGGATTGACGATGCGGGAATGCAATAAGACGGGAAGACATGATACCGTAAATGTTCGTTGACAAGACAGCATTCTCAATAGCTACTGGAGAAAGTTTTATTCTACACATGTTAAGAATTGCATTGCGTTCGCAAGACGTAGAGAGGCTTACCCATTAATACGCATATAATCATCATGTCGCCCCGTAATCTAAGATAACTGAGGTTAGCTTTAGTTGATTACATGGAAGATAATGGCGTTGGGGCTAAAAGCTCCGAAATAACATCCCGTAAGTGAACAAAATTACTTGTTTTGAAACACCGGGATGCTTCTCTTATAAAAGACGAATTTCACTTTCTTGGGACAATTTATGGTAAGATGACTTACATAGAGAGCGCCACTGTTGTCAAAATAGCCCATTTCACCAGTCTTGTACCATCCGTCCCCACTGAATGCTCTTACCGTAGCAGCTATGTCATTGAAATATCTTGAAAATACTGCTGGTCCAGATAACTCTAAATGGCCGGTTTCGTTTCTTTCGACAGCACCGCCGCCATCAGCCACAACTCTAACACTCACTGCACTTGTCGGGAATCCAACTGAGCACCATTGTTTCCTATATTTGACATCTGACGCAGGGCAATCAAAGCTATAGAGAGCTCCACCACAAGTCCCGGGAAAAGCCAATGATGGTCGAAGGAAGGATTTTGGAGCGCCAAACTTTTGTAATAAGGCCGTGAAACGAACACAGGTCTCCGTGATATTGATTTCATCGCATCCTGAGAAGCATCCTTTTAGGCATGATAAATCGAAGCGCTTGCTAAAGTTGTCCTTATCCGTGGCTTGATGTGTCTTGACTTCCGCTTCAATTTCTTGACAAATACCCCAAATAAAGAAGTTGGGTGCAAAGGTGTATGAAGCTTTGTAATGACTTAGTTTGTCGAGTAGTTTCGATGGCGTAAGTAGCAATGTCTGCGAAACATGTACTTGAGAAGCTGTAAGTCGAGTAGCATGTAAATGAGTGTCAAAGAGGTTGGCAACATGATCCAAAGTATTCCAATTGAGGAAAATATCCCGCGATGTTGTCGAATGTAGTTGGATCTTTGCGTCCAGAGAAGCCATTACGTTTTCGTGTGTAATATGCATGGCTTTCATGTCGCCAGTCAACATTAAGATCGCGAGATCGGAAGCTTCCTTGAGAAGACCTTTGCTGAATTCATTGGTGAGAGGACGTAAATGAGCATCGATCTTTTCAGTAGCAAAAATGCGGACTTGAGGAATATCCGATAATTGGGTGATCAGCTCACTATTCATGATAATGAGTGGATTCCCAAGAAGCTTGAGCAAAGAGCGGATATAGGACTTTCGTTCATCGAGATTCAATGCTTGAGTCAAAATACAAGGCACTCCCCCCGCAGCGACAATAGCCCAAAACCAGGAAATGCTCTCCTCATGATCAGATGTATGGAGAAGCACAATCGAGTTTCTGGTCAAAGCAGCACTTGAAGACAAAGTGTGTCCTCTTACAAGCGACTTTTTGTATAGTGTAGCGTATGTGACGAGGGAACTGCTCTTAGCCGCTCGCGGATTGTCATATTCGAGGATAAGTCCTCTATTGGCACCCTTCTCAGCAGCCTCTCGTAACATCCACAACAAGTTTTTTGGCGCCATTCGAGATGTAGTATCTGTGTGGTTGAAAGGGTGCGAGAATGCAACCAACAAAAGAGTTCATCATGGCCCACGAAGTTGGGTAGTTGATAAGTCTTTGCAATCCAAGGGTACTGGATAGGGAAGCTTTAGCCTTGGCGTTTGATTGGAGGCGGTCATTTTGGAACGCATGGTATGTTAGTCATGAACTTAGCAAATCTATTAGCAATCCCTCGGTGAATCATTGTTTTGCCAGCAGGGCACTTGACGCCGAAGTCTGGGGACATATGAGTGAAGTGGATGGTGTTTTACTGAGGAGCGGCACATCAGCTGAGCAAATGGAAGGATATATACATGGAGGCTCCTAGATATAGGCAAGCGAGAAGAGAGCGACTGGTTTCCAAGCTTAAGGACGCGTAAGTACGGTTTGCAAGCTAATCAAGCAATAGCCAAATCACCTCAGATGTAGAGAATGGCTAACACACGGCAAAGACAGCAAAATGATCAGAATGGCAGAGCAGTCAGACTGTGTTCCCCCCGCTCCTCCCACCGCCACTTCTCCCCATGAAGTGAGGTGTAGTGGCCGCGTAGGCACTAACTACCCAGGCAGAGAGCGAGACAGAGGCTCCAGGTGATATGTTACAACACGCCCCGCACAACTCCTTGCACGGACTCCAAACCAAACATGATCGACGGACATGCAGGTACATCACCTATCAGACGTTTGAGGATACCAGTAGCGAGCGTACAAAATCAGGATTAGTTCCATCGAGAGTCTCAGCATCGCTACCAACTACCCCAACACAAGCGGCAGGCGTTGAGGTGGGAAGAATACGCGCATCACATCTTCTTGGCAGAGCGTGCACAGGAACTAGACGTGAATGGCATCGGCTTTCTTACTGATAGTACTTTGAGAGAGTAGTGGTGCCTCATGGGCTTGAGAGAAATGCTGCAAATCGGACTCACAGACTGACTCCACTCGCTAACAGACGTTTACTTCGTCCCAGGCATGATAAATGTAACTTTGAGGGGTTTTTCACCCTACACTTCACTGAAGCTAGCTAGCCCGTAAGAGTTGCAATTCTTATGCCTGGAACGAAGTAAAAATACCAGAGACGAGAGCGGGTTTCGTGGGGGAAAATCCAGCGAAGATGAACAAAGTCCAGTAAAAGCAATGCAATCAAAAACTTGGCATGACAATATGGAAAATAGTAGGAACCGTGCTGAGCTGTATTGACGTTCGTCTACAGGAGGCGGGAATCGGGAATCTGAAATTTGCGTGTGCCATTTCAATTTTGGATGAGGATCTCAAGGAAAGTGGAAATGGGAGCCGACGTGGAACTTGAACAGAAAACAATATACATATATATATATCTCTCTCTCCCCTTCAGTGACTGCGGTCGCCTGCTAGAGAAGAGACCGCCTCGCGATACCATGCGTGCACATACTACATTGCAGCCAGTATCGATATAGGTATCCTTTAGTTATGGTGTGGCGATAGATTTGACGAGGTTGTCGGAATATCCGTACTCGTAGGTGTATGGGTATGGTAGGAGTGACAGTAGGTGACATCTGGAGACGAGATGTCGTTGAATTCCACCACAAGCCACTGTGGCTGAGCACAGCATAGCTCGCTGGCTCACCTGCTCTGTCACAGCTCCAGCACAGACCCTGAACGGCGCTTGCCCCACATGGATCTCGAGTCCACATCCACGGCAGAGCCTCACTAGGTACTGGTACCTACATATGAGGCGCAAACAGCTCCAGCTTGCAAACACTTATTTTCGTCTCGCCTTCCCCCTCTTATCACTGACCTCATCCCTCACCCCTCCCCCCTCAATATCTGTATCCATCGAAATGCGCGCATCCAGTTGAGAACTCAATCCTCCCACGGCCCTTCTCCCTCCCCCGTTTGAAGCTCTACCGACAAGCTACCCCGGCGCATAACACATACCAGATGTTGTCAGAATGCTGGACCAGCTCTCGCCCGTTGCTCCCGCAAGAGTACGAGTGGTTCTGCTGCCCATCGGTCAGATCAAACGGGCGAGATTCCTCAGCTTCGTCGAGAGACTGCAGCCAGAAAAGGTAGTCCAGTTGGGCGACATCAGTCCAGATGGCCGCCCTCATAGAAGTAGGATATCAGATAAAATATGCCAACACTAGGCTCAGAAGTGGCAGATGTGACTAACAATGCATAGATATGTTCTCTCCCCTCGCCTTTCCCACCGGCATGATTGTATACGACCTCACCACCTTCAATCCCTCCCCCTCCCATGTGGTCCTCTCTCCTTTTGAGTTATACCGCGAACCTCTTGTAATTATAGCTATTGCAGACGCCCAAGAACTGGACCGTATATCATATCGGGACAGTGTGCGGAACAGTCTCAATGGAAGTGGTCCGCCGAAGCCAGAACACGGGTTACGAGAGCTGGAGCAGGATTTGGAGGACTTGAAAGACAGATATCCAAAGGGCCTAGTACACCAATTGCTACTATTCGATCATGTTGTCGTTCCTACTGCGGCTCCTCTCCCCGAAGGCATTGTCGCCGTACCCCCAGCGGCGCAATGCAAACGAACCACCCTTAAGACAATCATGTGCGACATTTCCTCGATTCTACTAGCAGAAATGACCACCTTGGCAAAATCCTTACAAGCTCTCCACACCATAGAATCCCCAAGTCAATTACAAATCCTGAAGCAGTTTGATGGAACCGCTTGGCAAACCGCACATGCAGGTACAATTCAGCGCCGGGGTTCGCAGTTGGGTAATTCTTCTCGTACGGCATCACCAGGTGCAAATCTTGACCGTAGTCATGTTCGAATGTCCATGCCAGCGCAATTCAAAACCGCGGATTCCAATGAATCTTCCGGAAGATCTACTCCCAATGGTGCCAGATCGGAGCTCCCAACTACTTTTGAACAAATTGTGGGAGCCAACCCAGATTTTAAAAACTCAAGGCCAGGTCTGTCCCGACTGATCAGCTCAGATTCTGGTCGAGATAGGAGCCGAGATCGTGTATCTGTGCAAGGCTTTGGCCCAGGAAGTGTCAGTGAAAGGTCCAGGAATATCGGTAAAGGCAGAATTGGTATTGTGATCGGCTCTCTTTATTTACAAGCGGGAAGATGGCTGGACGCTACCCGAGAGCTTACCGAGGCAGCATCGATCGCAAAGTATAATCTTGATCATCTTTGGCATGCGAAAGCTCTTGACTATATTCTTGTGAGTATGCTAATGCAGGCTTGGACTGGTTTAGATTTCCAAATACCCCAAATCTGCTACGTAACAGCAGAAAAGGCAACACAGCAGTCAGGCGCAGGAGATCCAAAAGGCCCTGCTAGCAGCCGTCTTGTTTCCTTGAAAAATCTGACTGCATTGCTTCCTGAGTTGTTAGACAGGATTTTGAATCTTTACACCAGATCAGCCAACAACACTGGAGAAACTCTGCCGCAGCTCCCATTTTCTGAATCAGCCATACGGTTTTCGAAGCTTTCAGCAGCAATACATTTGGCTGGCGGGATTTTAGACGATGAAGTTTTACAGTTGGTTGTTGCAGGAATTCCGAGCAAGAAGCATGTTAATTTGTTTTCTCCCCGTTTGAGTATTCGTCCTACTCGTACAGAAATATACACAACACTTTCTCGTGGGTTGCCTGCCTCTTCCTCCTCAGAGTCTCTATCTCTGGTCGATCGGACAATCATTCTTAGTGGCATAGCTTCGGTTCTGGGGTCGCTGGGCTATTATCGGAAGAAAGCCATGGTCATGCGTGAACTTGTTTCCGTTCTCATTCCCGGATTAATACAAGCACGGATTAAGGGTGCTGCAGAGATGGGCGTTCATCCAGCTGCTGGGCTGGCTGCTCTCAATTCCGTCAATGGCAGTACCAATGGTGCTGGTGCTCTCGACCTTGGCGAGGGTGACGTAGAGAATGGCGTTGATACATTTCTAGGATTGTTGATCAAAACCTATGGTGTTGTCACATCCGAATTGACTGGCAGTGCCAAGAACCATGATGATTCAGACGACGCAACGATTACACGAATAATGCATAATGCTACGACCCGATCATTTGGAGGCCGCAACCTAAAGATGGATGTACTTCGCTCTTGTATCAACCTCTCTGAAGCTTTGCCGGATTTTCATGGTGTTCTTAGATTTACGGCAGATCTGTTGAGAACAGCTGGTAGTGGTATTGCACCAGGCCCTCGAAGTGAAGATGCATCGCCATCTATGTCTCGGGAAGAGCAATTAAGGCTTTCCACGAATATATCGAGGACTCTTGGTGCTGCGAAGCATCTGGGAGTCAAGAACCTCGCCGCCGAATATTGGGACGAGTTTCTCGTTCGGGGTGTTGAGCTCGAAGCTTTATCAACAGCTCGGACGCCTATACCACACACCAAAAAGGATCTGCCTGGCGCAGCAGCGGTTGCTGCGACTGGGAAGGTCAACCCATTTATATATAACCCGTTTTTGCAACCGCCAAATGCTGCGGCTGTAGATCATCTACTTGTCGCAGGTGAAGGGGCCACATTCCGAGTCACCCTGCAGAATCCATATGAATTTGACGTTGAAGTTGAAAGCATCAGGCTGGAATCAGAAGGATCAGAATTCGAATCAATGACGCAGAAGACCATAATAGGACCATATCGAACTCAAATTCTCACAGTTTCTGGTACCCCCAAGAAAGCCGGCCAACTCAAGATCACAGGCTGCATAATTCGAGTACGTGGATGTCGAGAGAGACGATTCCCCATATTTGAGGACCCCTGGTCACCGCAGGGTGCCATCAAGATCAAATCAATTGGTGTCGCATCAATTTTTAGACCAAAGGAGCGGCCGAAAAGTACAGATTCAAAGTCAATTGCGAGCTCTCTAATAATGCCTCCGCCAAAATCAATGTCACTTGCACTGAATGTTATTGATCGGCAGCCTGTCGTCGTAGTAAAGTCGACTACACTGTCTCAAGCTGCAATCATGGTGCTAGAAGGAGAACGGCGCACCTTTTCAATTACATTACAAAACTTGTCAACTGAAACACCCGCAGATTTATTACTTTTCTCTTTCAAAGATTCCACACAAGCTCCTCTGCAGACGGCTTTGAGTAACCGTGATGCTTCACCGGCAGAACTGTATGAATTTGAGCTTCTTCTCGCTCGAAAACAATCGTTGCGATGGCTACCAAAAGAGGGGGAGACCCCCTACATCGCCCCAGGATCAACGGCGACTTTCGAAATGGAGATTCTTGGCAAGCCTGGATTAACGCATGCAATGGTTCATATTGACTATGCCTATCTTGGAGTACCTCAAACCGAGGTGGAGGACAAATTTCATACGCGCCAAGTTAGCCTTCCACTTACCATAACTGTCAATGCTAGCTTGGAATTGTCAAAGATGGATATTCTTCCTCTCATTGGTAATATTCCAAGATCTTTATGGGAGAAAGAAGGGAACACTTCCCAGCAAGGTGAAGAGATCACGCCGGAGAACTACTGTCTGCTCACCCTTGATTTTCGAAACGCTTGGCCCTCTCGTTTACACGTGTGTCTTGGTATCACGAACGGGAACTCGATAGAAGAGGATCTTCTCCCAGGAAATGCGACAAGATTAATGTTCCCAATCCCTCGTATCTTCCTCGAGGATTCATGTCGAGCAATTCCAGCTCTTGACCCCTCCCGGCAGCGACAATTCGTCGTCAGCGCCGGCAAAATTTCCGCTGAGACCGAAAGAACAAGTCGCGAAGCTTTCTGGTATCGAGAGGAAATCCTCAAAATGATCCATGGCACATGGTCGACGTCCTCCGGCTCCCCACGAACAGGCGAAATCGAGCTCCGCGGTATTCGATTGACGCAGCGCATGATTGATGCGGTCAAAATTCCCGATGTTGCAATTGAGATTCGGATGAATGGCCAGCCTGCACAGAACTCACAACATCAGATTATAACGGACAACTTCGATACCTTGCAAGTACGCATACACAATCGCTCCAGCCATTCCATCTACCCACTTCTCCGTATCCAGCCCTCCATCCGCTCTCAGTCCAATCGCGTTTCCCTTGATGTTACGAGGAAACTTGTCTGGAATGGGACACTCCAGCAAACCCTTCCTCCTCTTCCCGCACAAGGGACTACCGAGGTTGAAATCGGAGTGACGGCCCTTTCTAGGGGCGAATTTGAGATCAGTGCTACGGTTGAGGAGACGAGGATGTTGGATCCCGTGCCAGAGCCGGAAGAGGCGGATGAAGGGAAGAAGATGGAAAAGAGGGAGAGGGACAAGACAAGGAGTATGTTGGATGCTGTGTTGGGGAAGAAGGAGAGGAGGCTGTGGCATACTAGGGAGGGGTGCTTGGTGGTTGTTAGGGATGAGGAGAGTGATGAGGAGGAAAGTGACGAGTAGTGGGTAGAAAAGGAGGATTGCTTAAATGTATAAGTATGGGAAAGAGGTCTTTTGTATACGTAGATGCTAGAACGGAGGGTTTAGGTAGATGGGTTTGTCGGGTGGTGAATACTATGTGCTGCTCTCTGAAATTCACGTGGATCACGCCTCCCCTACCTTGGCTTATGTTTGGCCGGCGAACAGCAAGATAGAGAGACGAGCATCGGTAGTGGAAAATAATATTGGGCTGAACGGATGACTTGATTGAACCCAGCAACTACGACTTTCCTGCCATCAAACAGTCAGCCAATTTGTGACGTCTCGTTTCTTATTATCTCCTGGCTTCTGAGAGAGATGTTGGTAACTAGCAAGGTAGGCCTGCATGCAAACAGTAGGCTCGGGATTGTCTGCGGCTGGGCTTTGGTATGCTACCGTTGGGAATTTTCATGGGAATGAGCAGGGACAAACACTGCTGTGTGGTTTTTAATACGCTGTGGGGAAGGGGAAAAAAAAAGGAGGGTTCTGGTCGTTGGAAGAGATCTTGCAGATGCAAGGGTTATCTGACGATAGAAGAGATTAAGAATATTTGATTCGCAGATTTGACGATGGTGATAGCCCGCTCGCTTAATTTTGTGTGACGGAACTCGAAGAGACGTCTTGTGGTTCTCAGGAGAGGCTAGACTTACACGCTTGCTAAAAGCATCGTCTCGCACAAGTCGAGAACGTGATACAGTAAAGTCATCAAGTGCCAAGTGGAGTTTTACGTTTGCTACGTCTTTAACTTTGGGCAGGTTCATCGGCAACTTTTCGACACTTTTCATTTCCGCCGAGAAAAGCAGAGAATTATAGGTCAGTAGAATATCAAGAGAGCGAGAGAGACAAAGGTATTCGTCACTAATAACTGAGATGGTTTGATCGTAGTGAAATCACTGGAACAGACTCTGTTCTCCGTTGCTCTAATCTGGATGTCTCTCCGCTTTTCGATAATCTTGATAAACACAGTAATCTGTTCTCCGAAAACTTTCGTTGACCCAGGAGTGGTGTACTGTTTTTTGTCAGAGTGTCATTTTGAAAAGAGTATACTATCTGACGTCATGAATCCTATTAAGCTTGAGCGATGTTTTTGGCGTGGTGTTGTCACAGAGGATATGAATTTAGAGAAAAGAGCCGAGCAATTTGATCACAAGACTCGAGTACTTTCATTATACTTGAGTGTTGTCATTTCCTTTACTTAAATAATGAAGTTGCAAATGCAAAGCTCTGGTTTGTCTGACCATAATCTTTTTCACCCTAATGTCCTTCTTTCTCGGTGTGTATAGGGCAAATATATTGGCATTACCTCTTTAAGATATGATATCAATAGTAAGATGTTGCCATTCGGTCTTGAAATGCTTTGTGTCTAAGCTTTCGCGAAACTCGGAGCAAAGCCTCGAAGCAACCACGCGCTCTCCTGAGTTCCGGTGTATAGCGACATGGTTGAACACCATTCAGTGATTGCTGGCTTTGATGAATTGCCTCGTGAGTGCATTATTGTGAGGGCTCTCCTGTGTTCGAGGACATTCTTTTGCCTACAGTAGGGTTTGGCATGATAAGTCATCCAGATACATCCAGATACATTCAGTACACTGATTTTCTTTCGCGATAGACAAGTTGTACTACAATCTGCATATATGATCACCCATTACATGATTACAGTTACGTATTCTAATCAATCAACGCCAAACTCGAAATCATCAACCAAATACTATAGTAGCGAGCGCAGGCCAGGTCGAAGACCCTAGGTAAGGCTGGAAGCTCATTCATTTCACTTCCCCCGTGGTCTTGGTTGGCTTTTATATTAATTTGAAAGTATAAGGAGTGACTTTCATTCTACCTTCAATGCATGGTCGACCACTGGAATCCTACAGGAAATGCGACACAGAATCAAGTACTAGTTGGTTCGTCCCGTAATGGTTTGTGTTTCGCTCACGAACAGCACATATGTTGTTCGATTGACATTAGAATAATGGAAGGGTAGCATTGCTTTACGTGAGAATCACAAGTCTCGCTAATCAATGATGTGTTTTTTAAGGATAGCTGGTAAAACAGATCAAAGCAATTTTGAATAGGAGCACATTGCTAAAGGAGAAATTCTTGAAGAAATTGGGTTATCATTCCTCGTAGAGAATCTACCTAGTGCTCTCAATGCAAGGGAGTGAAAGAAACGCCATTATTATGATTTATTTTGTTGTCAGATCTAAAATAACAGAAACAATATTTCGTAAATAGCGCTAACAAGCTCAAACATTAATCCCGGCCCCGAGTCAGAATGTAACTGATCATGAGTTCTAAACATACGTGAAGGAATGTTTCTCAAATCAGTGCAATGGCCCAAGACCATTCAACACAATTATGAGTGAAGCTCGCACCTGAAGAATCCGTAGAGCAAGCTGTAGGAATTAGCATAGTCTATCTATCAAAGGGGACATGTGTTCTTACGCTTATCTCTCATAGAATAGAACGCATACTTGCAATCATTCATGATGATGTTTCCTTCCCAAATATCGTGTGCTCTACAAACAGTCGGTCCTTGTTTATATGTCTTACCAGTATCAACTTGCTTCGCTGATAAAGAGAACCGAAGATTGAGAGAAAAATAACGGGACCGACGGTAATAAACCGTAGACCAAGTGCTTAAGGGATGTCCATCAACACAAAAGACATTGACAGCCTGATTTAGTTCGTCGACATGTAACAAAGTTGAATCACCAGTGACGCATTTGGGTTGAATACTACTTCCGTCCAGTGCAATCGAGTCTGGGGGATAAACAGGCGGAGTGACGTTCGGAGTAACTTGTATTATGACCCCCTCGGGAGTTATAAAAATGCCTCCATACTTATTTCCGTCCGGATTATTGATTGGATCATTGTGTCCGCAGGCATCCAGGGGAAGCCTCATACTAAGTTTCAGGAGAAGTTAGCTACACCTTTGAATGTGTTAAGGTTTAGGATTTAGATAATAAGTACTTTAAGGTTTAGGTTTTTAGTTTAAACTTTAGCCTAATGGAATATTCTAGCACTTTATTTATAAGTTTGATTTGTAAGCTTATTTCTAGAATCTTCTAGCTATATTGGTACTAATACTAATGTAGTAGCTATAGAAGCTTCTAGCACTATACGCTAGCAGTATATATAGCTACATGATATTCCTGTATTTAGTCTCCTCAAGTCGAATACTACGCTTATATGCAGACACTTATTATCGCTCTATTATATCACGCTGTGACTCCTTATCCACTACGTCAGTTATACCATAACCGCTCAACAGAATGTGAGTAGGATGAGTATTCTTACGCGGCAATACACGTATCTGTCGAGAATGTGTAGTCTTGTGTGAATAACATCGAGAGCGTCATATCAGCATTTGACCCTTTGTTATAAGTGAAAGCATTCCGCTTTCCCTTCTTTCCAACGAGACTGAAATAACCACAAAATTGATTGACCGCATCTACACCGACACCAATATCAACCCATGGAGCTGAGCCCGGTGGACTTCCATAAGGGTTGCAATATGGCTTTGGACTCTCTTGTGGAATGAAAGATAAAGTGGCCACTTTCTGATAATCAATCGAGCCGCCATGCTTCCAGTTTCCCGGGTTGTCGGGGTTGCCGCCATCACAGTCATCAAGCACTTTGTAGAGTAGTAGTTTGCATAATCCTGGTGATATAGCGGCTTCTGTAAGATAATTTGTACTTATAAATACTTGACCAACACCAGAATTATATGTTGCTTCTCTTTTTTCGCCGGCTGGTACGGTACTACCTTGTGAGTTGCAGTAGCTTTCGATGGACATCGATCCGATATCGCGCTGAATCCAATTTTGCGTGGCAATCCCATTACAAATGGGTGCACTGTCCTTTACCAAGTCTTTCAAGGAGCTTTGGCTGATCATCTCGAGTACTTTTTGTTGTTTGTCCAATAGGCTCTCGTCATATGGATAACCAGGAATGACATACATGATATCATGACATACACATCCAGGTTTGTCGAGTCCAGTACATTTACCGTCTACACCATTACATCCATAATCAATGCAAGCTGGCTTATTTTTGTGTTAGATTTGTTTTCTTGATTTCTAGATTGACACGTACCGCGTCTTCTACTTCTTCACATGTTTTGGTTTTAAGTGCGTTGCTAACAAAGTTTGCTGCTGGAATAACGATTTTATGCGCAGTTTTAAGGGCGACCTCATTGATGATATCGAGAAGTAATCGCTGGAAAATTAATACAACGAGTACTGACAGTGAGCTGAGGGCTTGCCCTCTCCGAGCTTCTCGTAACTATTTGAAATGGATGTTAGCGTGAGGTTGTGGATGGACTATCAGGACTAGAAGAATTGTCATCGGCCTGTGTGTATGCCCGTTTCGAGCTGATCTCCTCTCGGCTGGGCATAAGCCTCAAAGGAAGGAGAAAGGGCGTTCAACTCTAACTTGAGATGGCTTTGGAGCATGACAAGGGCAATATTTTTGGTGTATACATACGTATCTGGCTCGAATATCTTGGGAAAGGAAAAGATTCGCATCCAAGACAAGCAGGTCAACCTCTCCACCTGCTGCCAAATCTCTCAGTCCGTCCCCGTCTCCATGTGGAATCAATGCTTCAAATTCCCCGCCAGGGATCGCACCATCAATGATTCGCTGCAAAAACGGGTTGGTGCAGTCATCTGGTCTCAGATCTTGAAGAACTAACGGCTCAACACGCTTATAGATGCCCTTTTCGCAAGATCTCCTTTGCAGAGGTTGTGAGACAGCTGCGGGACAGATTGAAGTATCGTTGAACAACTTTATTAGTGATTGAACGAGGGGATCTGAAAGTTCGATGAGCTCATCGGTACCGAGATCGCCAGTATTGGCAAGTTGAACCCCATGGTGGGTTGTGTAACTTGTTTGAACTTTGTCGACTGTGGCGGTTATTATTTCCGTGTCGAAAGAGGTTCTATAATGATATTGGTTAGTCGTATTGTTCAAATTCAACGATATCGAAGAATAATTACATGGCCTGTCGAGCAGCAACAGTTGCTTCGGGTGGAGGCTGGGTAATAATTGTCACAGGAATAGCAAAAATAACGCTCACCCAGACGAGAAGTGAGCACATAAATAAGTGGTTTTTAAACATCTTGATGCAAGTCTTGGGGTAAAGGGATCGGCTATGAGTGAGATCACCAAGTCTTATTCTTTCCGAGCTTCCCGCCTTTATTATGAATGGAGCCGAGCAGCGGAAAGTTCTGCATAGAAACTAAACGCAAACACTGATTTGCTTCAAAAGCAATCTACACCAACAGTTGTAAGCTACACTGCCCAAT
The DNA here is from genome assembly GCA_900536445.1 of Hymenoscyphus occultus. Taxonomy (NCBI): domain Eukaryota; kingdom Fungi; phylum Ascomycota; class Leotiomycetes; order Helotiales; family Helotiaceae; genus Hymenoscyphus; species Hymenoscyphus occultus. Next base: position 63,072 of record UNPT01000211.1, on the reverse strand, counting down.
CTATTCTTATCTCTTGGTTGTTGTTTATTAGCCGACATGGTGAGACATTCACGCCAACTGCCTCGACCCAAATTGCCGCCCAAGTGCAGTTTCAATATCACACGCGGGAGATTCTTGAGGTTCAAAAGCAGATATCATCAACTTCATTCATAGCATCCAGGAGCCGGTGATTATACTGCAAAACTAAGGGATCGCAGAACTTCCTTTCTACATATATCTCTTGTCATAATGAGTATTGAATCATCCGCTATTAGTTAAGATTTATTGAGAAATATCAGCTAGTATTATTCTTGTACATCCTCCAGTCATTTTCATGCGTTGGGTTTGTTGGGTTTGTTGGTTTAGTCGTGGCTTTGCGACCAACTGGCCCCAACCGAGCTTACACAAACAACACATCCTCAGCCTCTTTTAAGTACTCAGGTTCCTTACACACGAATGACATGTTGGAGGAGTATTGAGGATAAGCTCGTAAATAGAATCTTGGTGTCAGTAGGTTATTTTTGTTTGCCAATACATCCCCTTTGCAACTCCGAGCATAGCCTAGAATGCAGTCGCGGATTGTTATCGAATCCCTCAACATGTTCAAGGATCCGATGGAGCTGAATACTTATTCATGGACTTTTCTCTACTGTCTAAAATATTCAGCGATTCAAAAAAAAGATAACTATCACTACAATCTTTCTCACCTTTTCATATAGAGTTACCAGGTTGCATCATGAACTTTTACCTACTATTAGGAATATTTGCTGCCTATTTTGCGACAGCCGGTGGTTTCGTACTCCATGAATGATGCGATAGTACGTTAAAAAGAATGTTCTTTACTATTATGAGTAGTTTTAATCAAGAGTTAGCAAACGAGAATAGGGGCATCGTCCTGGACTCTCTTCAAAAAGCGTTCCAGATGATTGACATTGCGAAGCAATCTTTAGAACTGCGTCCCTGGAACTCGAGGCCTGAGATAATGTATAAAGAGATATCTCAAATTGCGGACTGGATATTTAAGGATTCTGGAAACACAGCGCCAGGTGTGTGGCGTACCGGTGGAGCGAACACTCTCGATAGACTCTATGGTAAGAACACGATCAAAGGAAAGGAGCCTACTTTAAATTTCTAGAATTAACGTTTCTTCAGATATTCTTTCTGACATTCTCGAAATGAGGCAACAGGTTGGCCTGGGAGTTGCAGGCAGAAGAGAGGTGGTACGCGGGATCGAGTTCATCTTACTGAGATTTGTTACTGTTTACTGAATACTTCATACTCAGGTCATATGGTGCGCTTCACCTCCTCTCAAACGCACCAAGGCTGCACGTCTGTGGGACGCGGCCATCTCGGGCTTCTATGAAGTTTTCCCAATGAAGATGGCGAACAATCCATTGAAACGGAACCATGCAATATTCTTTCAACAGAAATGTGGACTGCAGTACCCCGTCATGGACCAGTTCCATCTAAAATACAAATTTGTCCGAAATACTTTGCCAAGATGAAAAAAGCTCAATTCCGCAGCGCAGAAAACTTCAAGAACCTGGATCTCGACGCAAATGGAAGTGAGTTACTACAGTACCTCACTAGTCATATATAGTACCACTTACTACATACTAATGTGGTTCACAGAAAAGCTGTGGGTAATACCGGGAACTGCTATGGATCTAGCCGCACTTATGGATGTGACGTTTGTACATGAATTGACGCACACATTTTCTGGAACGGAATTGCATGATGTAGGAAAGCCCCTCAAACCCTATGGTTGGGTGAATGCCGTGAGAAAACCAAGAGAATTGGCGATCAAAAACACTGGTAGGTCTTAATCAACGAGACCCATATACTGTACACATGCTAATGTACATTCAGACAACGTAGCACTGTTTTGTTTGGCGCATAGAATCCTGGCGGAAACTTTGCTGAAACCACAACTCGATGGTAGCATTGCGGGCCCTGTATTATAATTATCCTTTGAGTTGCTTCATAACTTGCCGCTGGTTTTATGAGCTCGATAATTCTTGTGGAGAAACACAAATTGATATTTTCCTCTATAGAACTCGTTTCAGCGTCGGTAGTGACCATAAACTTCTCATATTGGCGCAAGCCGACCTCTCCTCGAAATCCTTGTGATTGCACAGTCCAACTCGGGAAGCTCTATATTCCCTGCTTCCCAATGAAGAATAAGTGCAAAGCTTTTCGTTTGTTTTATCATAGATAGAGGGCTCAGTACTTCTGCTTCACTCGTTGTCCAAACACTGTCTCCCTCAATCTCAATCTTCAGTTTCTCTAATCCTGGCATCAATGATAGGTACTCGCATACTTCTTTCCAATCCCGAAAACTTTGAGGATCGCGTGGGGGAGGTTCTCTGAGGAACCAGGCAAGGGAAATATCACATATCTGAGAAATTCTTTGAGGCAGAAGAACATCACTCAGATACGGTAGAAAGAGGGGGAAGTCGATGTACAAGGTGTTCGCAGAGTATAAAATATTGACCGTCTCCGAGTAACTAAAGAATAAATTTAGCTAGCCATCGAGATGGGACTTTCGGGATGGTGGAGGGTATATTCACGTTTGACGACAAGCTAAAAGTAAGGAAAGTAACCCGGACCTGAGCTTGGGAGCAGGTAGAGGCTCAGGACCACGCTTGCATCGTACCAATCGACCGTCCTCAAAGCAGAGAGGCACAATCATATTCCCCATGCAGTCCCTCCAGATCTTTGTGCGAATCTCTCCAGGAAGCGTTGTCAAGAGCTTGGACTCATTTTGCACAATTGCGTGTTGAGGGTATGACCTTTCCTGCTGAGGGGGCGTAAGAAGGCGTTTTCGCTCCCCAAGTGGCTTTGGAATTTGTATATAGCGGTATTCTGCGAATTTACTATTTGAAACTTGCCGATATCTAGGATCTCGTCGCCTTCGGAATGAAAAGCAATTTAACCCACCCATCTTTTTTTCAGGTTGATTTTCCGAACATATGAAACCTTGGATTAGGGCGAAGAAGAGTGTGGCGTATGTTATAGGAGCCCTTCAAACTAACATCTCTCATTGGCTGTATTATTCCACCAAAACACGATGAGTTCTAATAGTACTGGGTGTGCCTTTTTGGATGGAGGATTCTAGGAGAAGAGGTAGTCTCTGACTTGACCGTGCTCAATAACGCATCCAATATGAGCTGAGAGGTTTGATGCTGGGAAAGTGGCACGTAAGATGGAAGGTCGTGTTGGTGAAGGTCCCAACATTGACCGTGTAAGCGACCGCAGATTCTAGCCAATCACCAGCGTCAAAAGTGCACCACCAACGAACATCAGTTTTGTTTGTTGTTGGTTCCTTCTGTGGCTGAGTACTCGAGTACCTGCGCATGGCTCCGAGAAATCTATTTCCACCAATTTTCCTGCACTATTTACTACCTTTATGGCCCCAAGCTGTTGGTTTTCGTCCACAGACGCCGACCCCTTTCCAACTCGCTTAGCGTTACCTCCATACTGATTTGAAACCCCGGACCCCCCAAGTCCCATGAGGAGCACATTCAAGGACTGTGAGCCCCAACAATATTTTCCCCCTGCTGCGGCTAACTTAGCGCTGGTATGAGTACAGTGGAACCAATAGCGGCTTTTGCCATTAGATAAGAAACATTCAGGAACATCCTCTCGGTCTTCTAATAAACCGGTAAGTTTTGGATTCAAGGTAAGATCGCTTCAGATTGATTGGAATGCTGGTAATGTCTGTTTCTAAATCCCCATAAGTGTGCCTCACTAAATGGGAAGACACAGAATCAAAAGAAACTTCAAGGCAAATAAGCTTTTGAAGCCATTTAAAACTGTAGGATGCTCAATTATGTTACAATTGTGACGACCTTTGATGCAGAACAATCAAAAGCATAAGACTAATCCTCTAGTACCGTAGGCTTTCCACTTTCTTTTTCGTAGTCACGATGACGGGCATAATAACGACTGATAGGGTGAGCAGCACTATCGAGAACCCAATGAAATTCGGCTGTCCATTGGTCCTCTTTCCATGGCCAACACATCTCACGTTGCACCTCTACCCACCGTCCCCCAGCTTCAACATGATCCATGCTATTGAGCAAACCCTCAGCTTCCTTTTTGGTAGGATCTATAGCATAACTAAGCCAAGTACCCATTCGCAAATGAAATTCGCGAAGCTCGCGGGTGTTGTTTTGCTCCAAAATTCGTTTGAGCCAGACTTCAATCGAGGTTGTTCCGAAAGAAAAACAGTCGAAATATACGCTGAGGATCCGAAGCCTAGTAGCATGGGATAGAAGATCGAGGGCTGGGTCGATCATTCCATCAGTAGCCTCGTGAGGTGGAAGTATCCCACCTAACGCGTCATATTCGTACAGCCTCCGATTGGAATCGAATCGGCTAGAATAGAAGATCAGTGATTTAGACCCTTATGAGAGACTGAGAGTACATACATGAATTGCAAGTCAAGGTTTATCAGCAAGCTCACAGCATCAAGGCGCAATGAGAAAAAACGTTGTGGTGGTTGACGTATGTCAACTTCAACATATAAATGTTGATATGCGAAATGCAAAATCTCTTTGTAAAGAACGTCGCATGGTCGGAGTGCTGCAATGAAAGGGTCTTCAGAGGTCGGAAAGGAATTTGATCCATCAGGTCGGCCAATCTCAAAGTATGCTTTGTATATCTCTTGCCGAAGTTCAGCTGGTATATCACGGAGGGATAGCGATGATTCAGAAGCAGTTCCGCTTTTATGACCCATGTCGCCAACTTGCTCAGAATCAGGAGAAATCATAATACGAAACATGGTTATCGGCCGCTCTTTTTTCTCTTTCGGGGTAGCAGTGTTGACATGAAGACCAGAGGCGTGGTGTGTCCCATCTGTGTGAGGGGGGCGCAGTTGTGGAACCTCAGATGGCCTTGGTAGTTCAGACATTTAGAGAAGGGCTAGAAAGCACAAGGCCAATTTGGGATGAATTATGTAAGGGCATGGTGTTACCTTTGGAAGAGACTGTTCTAGTCAAATAGCATTGTCAATTGTCGAAATATTTGTTGCGAGATGGTAGTGGGCAGCAGGTTCAGGTTGAACGGGGAAAAAGTCTGGCTATTTGAGCTATGCGACGCTAGTACAGGCACACCACCCAATTAAGATGGGAGGTGAATAGCGCAGGTGCTCATTTAAATTAGAATTTGGCGTTAGAGTAGACCGCTACAGCTTTTTGACTTCACTCTTTCCAAGTATTTTCTACTTCACACATACCGACCTCAACTTCATTAGATGCTGACCTACTCGATAATGATATCCAAAGCTTTAGTGCCTAGTATAGTACGGAGTAAACACGACGATTGAGATAAAGCTGTAAGAATGGCAACATCTCACAATGAGACCATTTTTCGCTAATATCTAATGCCGCTGCCGTGTACTTACACCACTAGCGAACATCTACTATCCCCTTAGCTACGGCCAGTAACGCAACAATGCGCTATTCCTGGGTTAAAATACTAGCTTTCTTACTACCCCTTTTGAAGACAAAGGGAGTGAGGGGGAGAGGGGGCGGGTTGTTCAGACCCTTTATTGTAGCCACGTTATATATCACTACTCGAGTATTACTCCAATAGTCAAATCCACGAATCAACGCAACTCGAGTACTACTTGAGTTGAGTTAAGTAGTTGAGTAGTTTTGTGTTTACGCTGTCTAAATACAGTAGCTTCATTTATATTTTGTCCACTCCCAAAAATTACCTAAAAATACAAGATTCAAGATTAGAGAATATAGACCTCTGCAGAAATCGCCTTCTAAACAAGGTATACTCTGAATCACCAAACTATAATTAATAACCATAGACTCAACATTCGACGTTTAACCTCCCGACGTCCTTACCTCTAATGAATACTTTGTCTACTTAGTTGAGAATCAGCTATACATTCATTTCTATCCCTTCCCGGGTCCAGCCATAAGAGTTACAATCAAAAACGTGCACGCAAAGTAGAGTAAGTTAAATGCGAAAATGCCTTAAATGGAGGCTCAAATGGTTAGAAGTACAGTACAGCCTGGTTGGCTACAGAAAATGTTGTACTGTAAAAGTGGACACTTTACTCCAGTCTGCGTACACGTTTTTAACTAGAACTCTCAGGCGTGGAAGGGACAAGTAGCATTTGTCAAATCTTCTTTCCTATTAAAGTAAAGGTAAACTTACACCAGCTTATGCATTACTGAACACCAGTGTATTCCTAGCCGTAGCTGAGGGGCTATACGGAATATAACTAAACCACAAATCCACGCCCCCTCAAAAGTCACTCACAATCACAATCAGAACCACATACCTAGAACATACCAAAGACACATACAAATCACAACTCTCAATACTTCAATTCTTAAAACTGTCTGTCCTAGGAGTTCGAATATAGGATATAAAAATAAACAAGAACCTAACAATCGCAGTCCAGTAGAGTAGGTAGCAGCAAGTTACCCAAAAGGAGGGCACCCATCACCCATTCTACACCATCCACCAACCCCTTCCCGGAAGCAAAGCAACCAAGTCAAAAACATTTCGCTCCCAACGCTCTACTATGCCGAGCAAAAAGAAAAGATGCTTTGTTTGAAAAAGACGAGGCAAGAGTCACAGAAAACAAGAAAGACGGAAGCCAAGAGACCCAATTGAACCAATCAAGTCAATCAGTTGCTGAAATACACCATCCATCCATCCGCACCATGTATTTCCTTTCTCGGACCCCATCCAGGTCCAACCACTCCCAGTCCAACCGCCATCTTACAAACCGTCCATGCATCCATACATCCGGCCCGGACAACCCCACAACTCCCCGCCCATCCAATTCAATAAGCTTTTTCTCGCCAGAAAACAGTTCCAAGAGAGATTTCATTTGCTCACAACCATTTCAGCCCCGCCCCAAGGATATAAAAATGTATAGAAGAAACAAAAGACAACTCTCAAACTCCCCTCAAGAAAATACAAAATAAAACGGAAAAAGGAGAGCGAGCCGGTAAGTAGGGATCGGCGGCATGAAGAATAGACGCTTTGAAAGAGTCATCTCGTCATGAAATCTGGGACATCAATCGAGTGAAGCGAAAAATAAACATTAGAAAAGGCCATCTATCCCAGACCTCTCCTCTCCATAATGTGTGTCTTTTAAAAAATGGTTGTATGTCGAAGAGTGATGATCGCTCAATCCAGCTCGATAGGCTTTGTTTTCGATCCGTTAGGACTGGGTGGGCTGACGACCGTGGTTGGGGTAGGTAGTTGATCAGGTGCCTCTTCTGTGGCCGGGCTGGTGACGCCCAACTCGCCGTCGTCTTCGTGGATAGTGGTGTCAGCTTCATGAGGTTCTGATGCAGTCGACGCCTTCTCTCTTCGTCGCCGCCGGGCTCTGCGTTCCTCGTCTGCATTTTCTCTTCTCTTGGACCGGCGGACACTCTCACGTCGCTCCGCAGCATCTGCATCCTCAGCACCATCTGCGCCACGCATGCCTTGTAGCAACATGGCGGCTCGTTCAGCAATGTCGTCCTCTGATCCCTCGGCCTTCGTGATTATGTCGGGGCTGGCGAGGCCTTCACTGATAGGCTCTGGGCTCAACAATCCTTCTTCGACCTCAGGTATCTCATCTGGTTCTGGAATTTTCTGACCAGATGCGACGCGAACTTGATGTCGATTTTGCAGTCGTGCACGTCTTCTGCGGTCTCGTTGGTCCCGGACTTGTGGAGCGGCAGCTCTGAGCTTCTCGAGAAGAGAGTCCATGGCGCCTGTCGATGATGGTGAGTTGGGTGCGCTGCTGTCGGAACCACTTTGTATCTTGAGTTGAGCATGCTTTCGTTTCATAGATGCCTCATTTCGCTTCCTCTGTGCTTCGAGTTGGATGTTCTTTTCACGTGACTTCTTCCACTCAATCACGAAAACGGCCAGTTTCGCAAAGAATTCCCTTCTAGCGTTGTCATCGGCAGGATCTTCACCATAAAAGACCATGATATCATCATAAGTTCGCACCATGTCTTCGAGGTAGAGTTGCATTTGCTCCGCCTTTCTTCTGGCCTCCTTCATAGACCGGAGAACGACTTGGCTAACGCGATCTTGAGGATGGAATTTCTTTGGATCGCTCAGGTTTCCGGAATCTAATGACATTTGAACATTTTTGATGTTCTCAATGTATCGTTTGGCATCCTGTTGCAATTGCTCAACGTTAAGCTTCTGCGCCGTGATGACACCATTAATGTCGTCCTCGAAGCCTTCCCATTCCGGGTATTGTGTGCGGACAATTCTCTCTACAAGATCTGCAAAGGTAGATTCGTTCTTGTCATCCTTCACCATTCCAAGTCGTGCAAGCGAACTCAATTTGAAACCGTTCGCCTGTTTATTGGAATCGTTCATGTAGTTACCAATATCCAGAATCAGACCTAATACGTTCATGAATGAGACCGAATCACGTAGAGATTCCGATACGACAACAACCTGTTTGAGTTTGGTAGAAATCTCGTCGTACTCGGGCTCAAATGATCTAGTCAAGCTAAGAGCCCGAATCCTTGATTTCCAATAGTGGTGAAGTTCGTATGCGGTTTGCAGGTATATTTGATCCTCACGAGTGAGCTCGCTGGGGTCCTGCTCACGCTCATCCTTGCTAGCATTTGGTCCAGTCCAGTCTTTGCTATAAGGGGCCATGAGCTTTGCGGTGTTCTCAGGAATGATGCACATGTCATCCTTCAACAAGAACTCCATGACGACGGAATTGTCCAAGACTTCCTTGTCGCAATGAATGATAATTTGGACAACCTTCTCCACAGGATAAGCAGAAAACTTGGCAAGGGAAATTTCTAAAATTGTTAGTATTACTTAAATAGTGGGAGTATAGAAATCTTACGGAAGGTTCTCATCAGCTCACTTGAGATGATCTGCTTCTTGTCTGTCTTCTTGCCAGCCCCTTTACCAAGTTGTTTGATTTCCTTGGCCATGAATAACTTCTCAACTTCGTCAAGAACACCCTTTCTTGTCAACTCAGCATACTTCTCTTCTTTATCTTGAGGAGTAGGAGCATGTGCAGCCCAATGAGTGGTCATAGAATTGTCAACCTTCTCCCAATGCAGGGCCTTAAGTTTCTTCTTTGGCCGCATGACAGGTAATCCAAGGGATGGACCTGTATTATATGTTGGAGCTTGCGGTAAGAATTTTCCAGACATTTTGCCAGGCATTGGCGGAGGAGGCGGCGGTGGTAGACTATGGTTTCCGCCCATTCCAGGCATAGGAGGGGGAGGAGGAGGTGGTCCACCTTTGAATCCTCCAGGGGGAGGCGGTGGTGGCGGAGGTGCGGGTGCTCCTGTGAAACCACCCGCTTGCGATGGCATAGGAGGTGGAGGAGGAGGAGGAGGCGGTGGGGGTCCGTTGAATGTAGATGCTTTGGGTGGCACAGGAGGAGCACTATCTTGGGCCTCGTCGCTAGGAGTCTTTGGAGTATCCGATTCCAGGCTTGGATGAGAGGTACCTGTTGTAACCCCATCATTATCTTCATCGTCACTGGCATCGTATTTCTGGACTTTGGCGCTCATCTCATCAAGATATCCACGTGCTTGTTTTGGACGCTTCATCTCAATGATACGGGGTTTTTCGTAGACAGTGCCCTCTTCATCGTCGTCGAGATCCTCATCTTCCGTGAAGTCTTGAGAATTGATAGGCTTTCTAGGGATCTTGGTTTGTCTAGACACGCTGCCGAGCACACTGTTGGTGTAGTCCCTACCAGGAGGCGCAAGACCACCTCCTTCACGTGGTCCATCTTCCCCTCTATCCCCGTCCATTTCTTCACGCAGAGCCCGTAGGCGATCAGAAGGACCGACAGCATCACCCCAAACTCTGCCTTCAAGTTTAAATTGTGTCTTTTGTCGCTCAATTTGCATTTCAAGGCGGTCCATGAGTCGCTCGCGGTCAAGGATTCCGTTCATTTGAGATGGATCACTTTGACCCAGACCCCCAGCAGCGCCCTTGGCCGCATTGGACGCTGCAATATCTTGGGCATCGCGAAGCATGAGGTATAGTTCTCGTGTCTCAAGCTCGTTACGCTGAGCTTCCTTCGCACGAACAGTTTGAAGATTATCAACTTCGCCTTTCATAGCATCCATCTGCCTCCTTTGAACATCAATTATTTGGTTCTGCTCATCTAATTGTCTTTGAAGTTTAGCAACCATTCCTTCAGCACCAAGTTCAATTTGGGCTCTCATCTCGTCCCTCTCGGCGATGGCCGAATCGGCAAGTTGACGAGCTTCAATGGATTCATCGAGAGCTTGCCTGGCTTCCGAATCGGTGTGAAGTTTGTCAAGTAAGCTCTGAACTGTGAAATTCAAACTCTGCTTCAAGTCCATGTCCGGCAGTCGCCTATCCATCGCAACATAACTAAGCATCGAGTCCACGAGTTGGAACATCCGTAATCGTTCTTCCCCGTCATTTTCTCTCATAAGCAGGAGATGTTGCAGAGCCGAAACAAAGTAGTCTTGCGTCCTACTGCCCTGAACCTTTGACATAATAGCCTCCACAATTTGCGTTGGGTCAGTGAGATCTTTCACATCGCCTTCTATGCTGTCTTTGATACTGCTGTTTTCACGCTCTAGAAGATCTTCATAATCGATGGCCTCGTTGGTACGGAATCTTTCAATTTGCTTGTCGATAATGTCGTATTGGAATCCTTCCATCTTCGTTAATACACGCTTGATACCACATGCTGTAAATTGTGCTCGGATATGAACACGCAACTGGAGGTCCCGTTCAGGAGCATCAACGACCATGTTGATGAGGAACAAGGTAGCCACGGCATATTCCATAAGAAGGTTTTCCATGCCTATGCCACCGCTTCGAAGTTCTTCGCTGGCGCCCACAAGACTGCCCATCTTTCCTCGACCGTCGACAGTAACTTCAACAACTCGCATCCATGCGTCGAATCGTCCATTTTCCCCATGCTGATTCTTCACATAGTCCATAGCCTGAATCACTTTGAGATGACCCTGACCATCGGCCCAATGACACAAAAATGTGAGAACCTCGGAAACGAGTTTTCGTGTGGTTAAGCGAGGCGAGATCAATGAAGTAGCCAGCGAGACAATGACTTGCTGGTGCATCAAAGCATCATCCGCTCCAAATTTGTTGTTCATGAGAGCCTTGAGACATTTCACAATATCATACTCTCGGTCAAGATCTCTATCACTGGTAGTTCCATCCGCGGGGGCTGGCCCTTGAGCTTGTCTTCGATTGATCTTTCCGAGTACGTTTGTGAGAGCGACTTGTCCCTGACATTCCACGAAAGTCTTCACCCATCCTATAGGTTGTGTTCGCAAGCTTACGGCTAAACTCTGCAGCTGCTTTGCGGAAATGCTGTTATCCATGACTTTCCTCACAAACCACTCTGGCGTTCCCTCTTCCTCGGCATTCATTAACATTTCCATTGCATTTCCATATTGCCCAGTTTGCCGAGGAGTATTTGTCTTCCGTTTTTGCTCTCCTTGCCATTCCGTCAACCGATCCTGATGTACCAATGTCCATTTCTTTGCAGGAGGATATGCCATCATTTGACGTCTGGCCTGATCCGGTAGGTTATGCCACCCTCTCTTCTGCATCAAGGCTAGGAATTGTTCTTCTATAACTCTATCATCAGATGGTTTATTAATGTTAAATCCATCAGGTGTTCCCATAAATGAGTTAGTAGAAGCGAAGCCCGCGTGGTGTTGGCCCGGGAATTTGGTAAGTCTACTATGTGAATCGCGACCAGCTGCGTGGGACGGCGATAAAGAGCTGTTTGAAAATTGTGGAGCTAAGGCGGTCCTAGAAGAGCTGCCAGAAGAAAAAACACTAGAACGTTCCGTACTGGAGTCCATGCTGGACTGGTCATAAGAGCTTCTTCCATAAGCCGATGATTGGTTTGTAGAGTATGAGTCGTACCTCGGATTGTGATGGTGATGTGTCAGCGTGCTTGCATTGCTATTCCTATTTGGTCCCCATTGCTGTAATTGCGTATTTCGATTTCCTGTGGATGCCATTGTGACATTTCCCATATTTGGTGGGGGTCGTGGGCCAGAAAGATGAGAGCTGCTATTTGACAGCGATGGAGTTTCCATGGAGGGGTATTGATGATAGTCGCCTGCTGCGTTGTTTAAGTGATGTGGTAGAGGGGATTGCGGAGGCCGTACTGGCATATGGTCGCTTCGTGGGAGATAGTCTACTGGAATTGGGGATCTACTATCTGCGGTGACACTGTCGTATGGTATTGAAGTGATGACACCTGCCATCTGATTCAATCCTCTCAAGTCCGCACCAGGCGAATCGGGGCGGTCGAGCGAGGCAATTGATGAACCCCGGGTATGTCGAGAGGTTCGCGATGAAGTCGATGCGTTTTTGTCCAAGTCTCCTCCCAAATATCTCCCAGCCTCGTCGCTGGCATTTCGCTTGTCCTTGTCCTTTTTGCTGCTTCTAGAAAAGAAAGAAGACTTTCCACCAGACGTGGCTCTAGCCTTGTCTGCTGCCGACATGGTTGGGGCTCGAATCGGAGGTTGTTTCGCACTCGATTATGCGTATTCTGTAGTCCCACCCGAGTCGTGAATCCCTTCACGCCCGTCTTCAGCAAAAGCCCTCCTTCTCGTCAAGGTCTCAGGACCAAGTATCTCCCATGCCTCCCCCTCGAGTCTCTCTATTACACTCGTGTAGCAAAAGCGAGAGCTTGGTGCTTGCGGTTGCCAGGATTGATCTCTACCATGGAAGAACAGTTAGCTTGAGTCTTGTGGAAGCTTGGATCCTGTCCAGCTTGCGATCGTTTGAGAATTCGACGTGCAGGTTGGATTTATAAACCAGCTTTCAAATTGGCCATGTCCTTACCCAAAGTTTCCGCAAGTAGTTCAATCGGTTTGTATTACTGATTTCTAACCTTAAGTTGGGTCGGTGAATGCGCTCGTAACTGAAGTTATGAGAATATAGGCTGGGTATATGGTCGCAGGTTGTGGATTCCCCTGGTCAGAAGACAGGAATTTGGAGGGGAGGGCAGGCAAAGGCTGAAACGAGTCCGATTCTCAAACACTTCCCCAGGAGTAGCACGGTCGCAAGACAGAAACGGAAACAGAATACTGAGTGATGACGCTGCCAATGGGAGTATTGTAGGTGGGGGATCGGTTGGCGGCGTGGTGTTGTGGGATAAGTTGGGGTGGCAGAGTGAAAGGGTCAAAGAGTGTCTCCTCTTTGGTGGGAGGAGGAAGTCAAGTCGATCGTTAGGTTTCTGCTTGTTGCCGCTGCTCTCCTGAACATCCCTGCATTGATGCCCGTGAAAGCGGCGGTCGGATCGGAAGTTCTTGGCCCGTCAGGGGTATGAATGTGCAGGTCCACGGGTGGCTGGTGGTTCTGAGGATACTCATCAACGAGTACTCCGTACAGTGCAAGTGCCACGTACCTAAGGACAGGATATAAATGAAATCGGACAAAGAATCTAGAGGGAGTGATTGATCCATCTACTATTGCTATCTACCCATAGTTCTCGCTAATTTTCGAAGAACCAAACAACTGTTACCGAGATTTATTTACAGTAATGTTTACTTCCGTACTTACTAACACTGCGCTGCATTTGCGCTTGAATAGAAATAGAACACCAAGCCTTGCTTGCTGCCTTAAGCGATCACTTACGCTCTGTTCAACACCCACACCCTGCATCGTCTTGACTTTCAATAAGGCCAGCCCCACGGGCCTCAGAGCCTCCCCTCCCGATCCATTGCCCATCCCTTTGTACATCCACTCCACTTTGACTTCCAACGTCACTGGAAGGACCAGGCTGTCTGGACTCTATCCAATCCTTTGCGTCTTGTGCGAACTGATCACAAACACAAATATTCCTATTTAAAACTCTCTCTCACAACCCGCACATTCCTTTCAGTCTCACGCGATCCGAATGCCATCTGTTCCTTCTCTGTTAACATTACCCATACTCAGCCGTGGTAAGGTTACGTGGACTCGGCAAGCTGACGGCGACTCTTATATTCCACACCCAGCTCCGGGTGCTGCAGGAAACGAGGACGAAGAAGCCGAATCCAAAATGGGTTCCGCATTGTCATTAATCAAGGTGCGAAGAAATGCGATTGAGAAGCTATAAAACTCCCTAACACCCTCCAGACTCTGCTTGTGCCGGCCATCATCTCCCTCATCCTCTATCTCCTCGTTTCTTTCTTGATTGTGCCAATTTGGAAACGATACCGTGGTAGATATAGCAACTACCTACCCATTGATGCGATTTCTACACAAACTACATCTTTCCGCCACAAGGTGCAAGAAGCATTGGTTCAGCTACTGGTTCCCTCAAGCTGGAGAACACAATTCGAACGAAGTCGCCACACAGCCAGCGCTCAGGATGGATTAGGAAGCGAATTTGACGACGAGGATGGAGAGGAATTGTTCGATGTGGATGACAATCGCAGAGAAGCATTGTCGCTGGATGCTCGACGAGGGCGAGATGATGATGGCAGGCGATTAAGTCGAGATTTAGAAGAAGGCTTCAAAGACGACAGCGACGAAGAAACAGAAAGCGACCAACAACCTCAAATTGTCTCACGATGAAATGAAACCTGATGTAGTCGTTAAACCTATGAAAATTTCATGTAATTGCAAAGCATGGGTATCATCGCCTCAAAACTGGGAAATCCTCAAACTCCGGAAAATATACAACCAATACCCCAAGAAACAAACGATCGCTGCTACAGAAACATTGAGCTTCGAGCATCTCCCAAACCACAGAGCCGCAATTCATATACAACTAACGAGCCGAAGGGGAAATATCACCACTGAACCCTCTCCCTCTCCAACAAAACCCTCAAATCATCAATCTCCTTTCCCCACCCCTTTCCAACCTCAGCGGCTCCCCAACCCTCACACACACCTCCCCAAACACCAGGCAACCAGTCCCTCATCTCTCTCAACTGCCTCTCCTCTTCGTCCCTCCTCTTCCTTAAAGCACCCAGAACTCCGTCTCCACGGCATACAACACACATCTCTGGCATCTCCTCCTCCCTAACGCACTTAGGCGAGCGCGCTACCTCAGCTGGCCTTATCAAATGTCCACATTTTGAGTATAACATGCTGCGTCGGCATTGTGGACAGTCTTTATGCGGGGAGTCGTTTTCAAGCCAGCGAGTTATACAGATAGAGCCGAAAGTGTGAGAACAGGGAAGAATTAGGAGGGTTTCTGTGAGGTTGTCGTCCGGGCGGGGTGTGTGGACTGGAGAATTGCAGATTGTGCATTTCTCTGATTCATTCTCTTCCTCTTGCAGAGAAGAATCCGGGTATATGTTTGTTTGGCGGGGTTTTGAGTGAGGGATGGAGATGCTACCCAACACCCAGGATTTCAATCGTTGGAGCTGGAATGTTGGCATGTCTGCCTCGTTTCCTTAGACTATTCTTTTCGTTGGCTCTTGATCCTCTGGATCCACGTAATTTCCTCACTCTCTTCGGAGTTGGAGTTAGAGTTGCGGCGGGGGTCTCGTAATGTATAAATAAATAGACAGATATCTGTACCAAAGGCCCAATACCGAAAGTCTGGTTCGGGGCCGGCGTTGAGCTAGATGTTCTAGAAGGAAATCAAAAAATCTTCTTTCTCTTTCAAGAATTTGTCTGGAATCTTTCTCTTTGTGACGTCCTGGCGGGATTTTGGGGGCCCGGGTGTTATAACAAAGAGGGACCTGGACTGGACCTATGATTGTGAGTGTCCAGACACTGGGTCCACATGGTGATGCATGTGAGATTCCTGTCTGGGCCCTGGCTGTGTGCTTTAGGGGTCTGGGTGTATACAATGTGTATGGTTTGGGTTATGACCGTTTGATGTGCCTGTGTTTTGTGACTGGAGCAGCTGGTGGTAGGTAGGCTAGTAAGTCAGTAGACCCAAGCAGAGTGAGAGCTTTGGATTTGGATGGTACGCTGCTCATGAGTTTGGAATCCAGCCTTATGACTCCGTCAAGTCGTGAGATTGGGGGTCAGCTGGGATGTGAGACATTCAGACATCAAAACATGGAAAATACATTTTTTGTTCGTGATTTTGTGGTTCTGTACCTTTTTCTCATGTTGGAGGTGTTGAGATGAGTGGGTGTTATTCTGGCAGTGTAAGTTGAAGGGTTTGGTGTGGTGCTTTGGTTGTTATGTTTTGGGATGCTGTGGATGTGGATGTGGACTTTTTGAATTTGGAGGGTTTTGACTTAATATGTATACCTAGAGGGATAGATATCGTACAACCATCTTTTCGGGAGGTGCGTCGCATTTTTTTCATTTATTCTTCATAGGTATTTAAGCATATAAGATACTAGATTTCGATGCCTCTGACCCTCCTCTCCCCCACGTCAACTCACCCTCAGCAAAACCTTTCTGCAAAATGCAAACCTCGAAGCTGAAAATTTAGCATGTGAGTCATCTGTCTATCTGCTGACTGGTTTCTGTATTTAATGGGGTGTAGACGGGGGCTCAGATGCTTCTTTTTGGGTTCATCGTAACAGGTGGTATGGTCAGCTGAGCAAAAAGTCAGGGAGGTGCGTCACGTGCTTTGCTCCTGTTTTGGGGGGGGCTTTTGTGATCGGGGAGGGCTTTTGGTCATCGTGAGTAGATATGGGGTCTTCGTGTAATGTTAGGTCTTTGATTAGTGGTTGGTTGGAAGGATTTTATATAGTAGAGCATTTATATGTGGTACCGTATCTCCCGGCGAGAGTGGATATGGGTCTAGCCGAATGTGGAAGTCACGTGTAGGAATCTAGTACTGCCAGCCATTTCCTTTTTATACTACATTTATATATAATATAGTAATCTAATTAAGTAATTATTTCTCTATTCCTGTGCCTGTCGTATTCGAGCAATTAGCTCTGTATTCGCTAAATTCCACGCCCCCTGCTACTCTGGGTTTTCCCTCCCTATTGTAGCATATTTGGATCCTTTTGGACTAAATGTAGTATAGCTTTTGGCTTGTTTTGGTAGCGAATTAGTATTAATATAGCCGAGCTAGGGGTTTGTAGCTAGGAATTAGTAGAAACCTCGCCTAGAGGAACCCTTGGAGTCTGTGTATGTAGGATTATGGCTTGCGACATAGTTACAGTAGTTAAATGGGCTAGGATTCAATGAATTTAGCATTTGTTTACAAAATAACCTATGCCTCTCCCCTTTCCATGTCACACGTGACTTCCACATTCGGCTAGACCCATATCCACTCTCGCAGGGAGGTACGGTACCTAGGCTTACGTTTCACGTGATGCGGTACATGGTGAGAATTGGAAGCTTCCAGGTTGAGTGAAGGGGGCGAGAGAAGAAATGGCGACGAGAGAGAAATATGAGATGAATAGGGAGGAAGATGTGAGGTTAAGCTATAATAACGGGCTTCTCAAAGTGAGAAAATGCGATATCTATAATTTTTGAAGTTCTTGGCGAGACTCGAGTGTGTTACTTACACTTTCCAAATATATTTTTCCTCTGGGCACAGCCGAGTTACAAACGTAGTTTTCCATATACTCGCTTGGACCAATGAGTTTAGCTAATATTCGAATTCTGCTGACGTCGGAAAATATATAATTTCAAGGCCTGTACAAGTAGAGTAGCATTAAACAAGGTAACTAGTTGTAACCCTCTGAGTACAACTGTTGGAAACGCGCTAATGATATCAAATCAACCACATTCTATTCACTCAAAGTAGCTTGGGAGTGAAACAAACTTCTTGGTGAAGAGCAATTGAGACTCACCTTCTTCATATTCTCTGTCGAAGTGCATTTTGCACTTTTGTCCGTCATAAATATAACAAAAGTCACCAAGGTCTTAAATAAACTCCGTTTTTTTGCGATAAACAATCACATAATCTTACAGTTACTAATCAGATAATAAAATACGCAGAAATATAATAAAAATCTCTGTAATCAAACTGATGGAATGTAGTGTAATTGTGAGTGAAACGTCACAATCTCACGTTATCACAACTCATCAACATCAAACTGATTCGCTAAATGAGCTAAATTCCTTGATTCATCAACCCTGAACATCACAATCACAAAACTTCACTCCTGGAAATGGGAATATTTGTTGCATGTCGTACAGTAATTCATCTAATCCCAATATAATAAGCATTCTGCTCCTTCCTAACTGGTGTCCTCACTTCATTTCAGCGAACCAAATGGCTTACTACGCTGTTTTTACACTGTCTTGGGCTTTAACGTTACATTCGTCTTAGTACACGGGCACACATTTGGCTTGGGGGATAGCTAGCCTTTTGCTTTCTTGTGTATTGGCGATCATAGCACTACGGAGAGTTGTGTCGATGTAAGAAGAGTTTGTTTCTGGTCAAGTCTCATGGCACTTCTACATGTAATCTTACCTACTATACAACGCATATTTTACTTTTCAGCTTCTTCTATTACAAGAGGCTAGAAATTCTGATTACTCTGGTCTTCAAAATAAAGGTTTATACTTGGACTTGGACTTGCACTTGACTCAAATCGTGTGAATTCAAAAAAACACTTGCTTTGACTTCATTCACCTGAAATTCACCAAACTATCATTTTACAGGTGTTATATGAAGAAATAAGGGGGAAGTGAAGAAGAGAAAGAGGTGAGCAAAGGACAAGGATATAAAACAAGAGAGACGGGTTTTACGTAGTATATCTACAGAGAGTACTTGCAGATAGAGCTCTCATAGATTTATCCGAGTAATGTACAAGGAGCATTTTAACTAGTACAATCAAACAGAGAAGTACTATAATCAATATGAATGGTAGAGCTAGGTCGGGTACTGAGAACTGCAGAGGGATTTTTACGTATACTGGCAAGTTACAACAGAGAAGAGTGTGAAATATATGGGCAGGTCCCATGTCCTGCCAGTGATATGCGGACGCCCTTGTAAGATATGCTCCCCACATTAAAAGCTGCCAACCGCTTTAATCCCAATCAACTCCTCGAGTTGGTGGCGCTCAAAGATGATTCGGCAGATTCTCGGTATACCACAGTGATTGGAGAAGTTGGTGGCTATCTGTTGGTACTCCTGGCCCCCTGCTGTACCGCCACTCAAATAGGAAGGTGCAAGGTGGTGCACCAACTACCAGGGTGTTGAATCTGCCATGAACTTATATCTTTGAATGTCGATATATGTCGAATTTTTCTTTCGCGAAAGTTGCTCATCCAAAATGCTCTCTCTATCTTTTTCCCCGATCCCATTCTTATCTAGCGGGTTTGCGTTGTGGTCTGCCTGGTGGACATGGAGATTTATTATCTCCCCAAAATTTCGTCCGAAACAACCTCGAGAGCTTCCCTATTTTGTCCCAGGTGAGTGAAGTGATCATATGTGGGAAACTTTTAGACTTTCAATTAACTACGATAATAGTCGTTGGTCATGTCGTCGCCATGTTCAGAGATTCAAACAGTTTCTTCTCATATGCAAGGTTTGTGTCCAATGATATAGCCTTTGTGCCGCTGAACAACCTCAACAGTGGTTCTTTGAGCTGCACCAGAAAAAAGAATTGCCGCTAACATTGTAAATATTCTAGGGAGTACTTTGGAAATACTCGAGAGATCTTTTCTGTAACAGTAATGGGCCAAGAGCTTTACATAGTCACCTCGCCTAAAGACGTCCTTTCTGTTTACAAAAACTCCAAAGGTTTGGATTTCAACCCTATCATCAAGGAAATCATGGCGTCTTTTGGCTTGAGGGCTTCGACTTTAGATAAAATGTTCGATCTGGATTCAAATGGTAAATGTTGGATGGACACAGCCCATGAAAATTTCAAGCTCCAGATGCATCCTGGAGAAAGGCTTGACGAGCTTCAAACAACTTTTCTGGGAAATATCGACAAATCTCTCAATTGGGAAAAGCTGGCTGGCCCCATGGTTTTATCGAGTTCCGGGAACGAAGCGAAAAGTGTTTCATTATTCAAGTGGTGCGGCGAGGTCCTTGTGAGTCCAAGTCATTTCACAATTGCAATTTTCAACCTAAAACATTTCATCTCCCAACAGCCGGATGTTCTTTGTAATACTGCCCTAGACCGAATAAAAGTTTTGTTTCTTATTTTTGTACGAAAATGCTAAGACTCCCTCGTGGTTTTAGGTACATTCAACCACCAGAGCTTTTTTTGGAGATTCAATCTTCCAAATTGATCCGAACCTCCTTGCCAACTTTTTCGTCTTTGATGCAGACAGTTGGAAAATCAGCTATCAATACCCATACTTTGCTGCCAAAGACATGTATGATGCCAAAAAGAAAGGATAAACCGCGTTCGCAAAATACCTCGCACTACCAAGGGAGCATCGAGAGGATGCCTCGTGGGTGACAAAGTCAATTGAGGATGGTATAGAAGGACTTGGTATCCGAGAAGAATCTCAGTCGAGTCCTATGCTTTTTGTGCTGTTTCGTTTGTAAGCACCTATTTCCGCTGTTGCAACACGAATCCTTACTGACGCGGTTTGAACAGAATCAATACGAATGCTTATCGTTTGTGTTTTTGGTGCCTAGCCTATCTTCTTCATGACGAAATGCTACTGAAGGATATAACCTCAGAGATACAACCGGCTTTTCAGTCTGATGGAAGTCTTAATATGCAGTATCTCCTCGACAGTTGTCCTCTTCTGGATTCGCTCTACGAAGAAATTCTTCGAATTTCCAACTACTACATTGGCGTCCGAGTCATCACTACTGAAGTGGCTGTAGGTGATACATTACTCCAACCTGGGAGGCAACTACTTATGCCCCACTCTCAAATGCACTTCGATCCGGAGGGTTTTGGCTCAAACGCGAAGGAGTTTGATGCAAAAAGATTTTTGAACAACAAACGTTTGGTACGAAGTAGCAGTTACCGACCGTTTGGGGGAGGACTGACACAGGTATGTTTTTTATTTTCTAGGTTGTTTGAGTCAAGGCAGTGTTTCGATCCGCAGAGTCTCCATATTTCTACGTTCATTTCTTAGGCAACCCCTTAGAGGTTCCAATACCAATCGTGATCGTCAACAGTGCCCCGGCAGGTTTTTAGCGAGACGCGAAGTTTACTTATTTCTGGCTCAACTCCTCAATAGATTCGATATAGCTCTTGTATCCGAGAAAGGGAAGCCAAAATTTCCTAAGATGGACGTTAAAGTTCCTTCGGGAGGTGTCATGGGGCCTGAAGCTGGAGAGGATGTTATCGTCAACGTTAGAAGAAAGCTTTGAAATATAAATTGCAGCACCAGATGGTGCAATTGTACTCATTTGATGCCTCTGATCCCTTGATATGATACTAATTGAAGTGCACAGTGACCATATCAGCACAACCTGGTATAGTAATTCACCTGCAGCACTACATTTCACCCTTCCTATCCTGAGGAAACTGTTGAAGTACCAACTTCATTGTGACTGCTGTTCTTGCCTGGTCTATATTTGAGAACCATTCGCTGTAAAACTGGTAGCGCCCGCCTACCCATGTTCTTTCATGTTCTTTCAAATCGACTTTTTGTTCGACCGATAACACGTAAAATTCCTACCAACAAGTGGGCAAGGTCCCCGCAGACTACCATCGCATATTTAGTTTGGGGGAACAAATTGTTGGAAATAGTAGTTGCTTCACCTTGGGCATGGTGGGTTGCTTCGGCATCATCTTGTCCGCACGGTGGGTCTGGAAGCCAACTACCACCCAACTTGCAGATCAGATTGATGTCAACACTACTACAGTATTGCCAAGATCAGTTGGTATATCTGCGGGCGTTCCACTGAATATTGACCCCACACTCTTCAGGCTACAGAAACATGGCCCCTAAGGCTAGTTTTCTCCGATTTATGTACGAGGATTTGGTTGGTTGGTGACCACGTCGCATCAATCCAACATATAACCCAGTTGGCATCTCCCGGGCCATATGTATTTCCGGAAGATAGACAACATTTCGTTTGCTGCATTCCAACTTCAACTCCCCGAAAAGTGGAATGTTCCTTGGTCAGACCTAGTCCCACATTGATTAAAAGGCATACCAGTCCCAGGGTTGGAAATATCCACAACATCAAAATTCATTATTTTGTACTTTTCAAACCCTATTTTTTGGCATCCGATATCCCTAAAGATATCAAATACCTTATTATGCCTTCTCTCGACAATCTGCCATTGTATTTTCCTATCCAAGCCCCGCCTCCAGGGGTAACGAGCAATTTCCAGAACCCCGAATCGAATGGCTATACTCTGACAACAGTTGGGTCAATTTTCTAGTTCCACAGATTGAGTTTTTCCTTATTAGAACATATGGCAAAGTCTATGTAGCACACAAGCTTGGATGGGATGATGGTAAGTTTCCGCGTGAGCTCCTCAAACTATATGGACATTGATGTTACTCAGCAACCTGCACAGTAGGATTTGTATGTTTCGAAGTCTGAAAGTCCAAGTATTGGGGTTAAAATCCTACAGATCCTGACGTTGTTCCAATATATCCTAAGTGGTCTGAGTATGACAACAATCCACAAACCCAACTTTCGCTAATGACTCAGGTGTTCAAAGTGCATAGACTGGATACCATGATTGGGACATCAATATAGGCCAGCTAGCATCATCCGACTTCTTCATAGCAAGTACCATTCTCCGCAATGATTCCAACCTCAATCAACATGTCGTTTAGATTCAACTATTGATGATATTTTCAGTTGCGATCGGGCTTGCATTCAGCAAATTAACTTTCTTCATCTGGTACTTGCAAATATTTCGGCCACTAAATTGGGCACGATATCAAATCTGGTTTGGAATTGTAACAGGTTCGGTCGCTTACATTGGTATCGTTGTTCTTACATTTATCTTTGCGGTTCCTCGACCCACACAAACCTTTATTGAACACCTCAATACGAAAGCGAATGAGCAAGAAACGAAAATCGGCCTCCTGCCAGCCACGGTCTCAATTGCTTATGACTTTTACATTTTGTTCATACCTTTGGGTGGAATCATGAAACTTCAATTAAGCCTTAGAAAAAATATTGGTGCCAGTTTGATATTTTTTGACTGGTTCAATGTAAGAATTCTTAAATGGGAGTATAGTCAGAAACTGATGAAATTTCAAGGCATGTGTATGTTCCATTCTTACGCTTTATTATCGCGTCAAAATGCAACATCAAGCGGGCGTGTATAGAACACTGACGCCACTATTGACAACAACGTATGATTACTTCTAATACATTACATGAGCTCTTACTGATTTAACTCAATCTCGTCGAAATACAAATTGGTCTCATTTGCTCTTGCATGCCGACCTGTGCATTTCTTTTCCGCCATTAGAAAGCAAAAGCTCGAAAGGACACTGAAAACACGCCGTATGAAAGAGCTTCTGCAAGTCGGGTATTTCAATCTAGACTCAGACTTCCACTACCAATAATCACTACCAATAACTTGGAGGAAGGAAGCTATCTAAAGACTCTGATATCGCGTCTTTAGAATTAAGCACTGAAAAGCCCGGTGTTCCCTCCTGTGTTCACTCGCAGATTCTCAATGGAACGGGAGATAAAGCTTAAGGGGGAGACGATTCAATTCACGTTGGCTATAACATTCATCAGGAACACGAACCCCGTTTTTTGAATACGTATAACTAAAGTAGAAAGCTAGTAGAATCTAGGAAAAAACAACGCCTCCCCTAAGTACGCCTAACGCTTGTATATATATCCGGTAGGGTGTCTAGTCAAACTCGGGGCCTTTACCAAGGGGGTTTTCCTTGTCTTTTATCGTCCATTCGCCACGTTACAAAAGAGGCTTATTATTAATTTCTTATATTACTAGCTGGCTTTAAATACTTAGACTTCTTATATATTATAGACTAATTAGAAGGCTTTATTTAGTATAGTAAAAAGAAGTATTAGTATACTAGGCCGTCTTTAAGGGACGAAAAGAACTAGCTATTAAAGAAGATAAAATAATAATAAGCTAGGAGAAGGAGATTAACTAATTATAATCCTTATAAAAAACAATAGCTTAATTAATAATAATTTTATAAACTAAGAGTAAAATAACCCTTAAACGCTCCGGAAGACTATCTATTAAGACATTAAATATTAGAGTCTAAAATACTTAAATCCGAGGCTCTTTAAGTAGTACCTTAGTAGGGGCTATAACTTATATATCTTATATAATTTAGTATACTAATTTAATAAATGCGCTTTTATAAAGTATTAATATAGAAGTCTCTTATAAAGGTCTTTATTCTATATAAAAGAGTAAAGAATATAAGCGTTAAGAATCTAGGTTAAAAAGTTATAAAAGTACTATAATAAGGTATATATTATCTAGGGTCTATTCTACTACTATTTTAACGCTAGAGTACTTTATATTACTTTTACTTATTCGTAAGAAAATAGTAGTATATTTATTCTAAGAACTAAATGTCACGGAGTTGGAGGAACTAGGGTCAGATCACGTGTATCACGTCACGTGCGTGCTACGAGGAATCCTGTATATAAGCTCTTGTTCCTCTGGAACTCTCTTCTCTCCTTACTTAGTTGTTCGCTCTTTATAGCAGTGTTCGGTTTGACTCAGTATTTATCACAGCAAGCAGTGGTTCACTCTACACGTTCACATTACAACTAAGTCTCTTCTTCGCCTGGGAAGGCCTGTTATAATATCCTACTTTGTTTATTTGTTTTTGGCTAACGATACTCGACTCGACGGATTTCCGACTCGACATCATCCTCAGTAACACCACGTTATACATCACTGAACGCAGTGTGCGTTATATGTCCCTGAACGATGGTATCACCAAACCCCCCCAAACGCTCGCGGAAGACGTACTAACAGAGGTAGAGGTCGAGGCGTAGCCTCCCTTACTCACACGCCTGTACAAACCGCTGGAGCCTCTAACACTGTCCAACAGACAGACGACGATTCTCTTCTTGAAGACTAGTTTCAAGAACGACAGGGGACCGTTAGTTCTTCTCTTACCCCGGTACCTATTACTCCTACGTAGTACGACCAAATTATGGTAAGACTTAATTCGCTTAGCCAGGAAAACGCTTAACTACGCATAGCTGTCCAGACGCGGAACACGGCCTCTCCAGATAACCCTATTCCTACTACTGAAAAGGGAAAAGCCACTGCCGGACGTTAGTAGCATAGCGCGCTCCGACAGACTACGTCACTATCCTTTTCAGGCTCTACTAGTCGGAAGCCAAAGCTAAGCGCCAAAGTCAAGGACGTTCCTCTACTCGATGATGGCAGTAGCCCGTCCCTCGTCTAATGGCAGGTCCTACTTAAGAGTAAGCTTCTCGCAAACGTAGACCACTTCGTATCCGAGTCAGAGAAAATGACCTACGTGTTCGCTTGCACAACTAGCAAGGCAGCTACCTTGCTTAAGACAGCTATGGCTGCAGAGGATGACCCAGAAGACGCTTTCCCGGACTAGGAATCTATAGTCGAGTACCTGGTTTCTAGCCTCCGGAACCCCCACGAACGAGCCGATGTAAGAGAGGTATATAAAGCTCTTACCATGGGATCAGACGAGTCGTTTTTCGACTTCAAACTTAAGTTCTTGTAGTACGCTACCAAAGGCAGGATCGCTAAGTCAGAATAGAAGGACGACATATACGATAAGCTGGTACAGCCCCTACAGGACGAGATGCGTGTCGAGGTCCAAAAGATCAAGGACTTCAATAAGTTCGCTGACCTTACCTCGGGAACTGACGCAAGGCTTAAATATAACAGAGCTCGGAATCCTATCCTAAAGAGGATAGTGCGTATAACTCCGCTAGTCAGGGACGTTGCGGTCCCTACTGTGCCCCGCTATTCAACTCCCTTGCCGCAAACTAGAGTTAATACGACCTTAGCTTTGCTATCCTACTTAACGACCCCGCCTACAAAGCGGATAGCAGAACGACGCGAGACTACGGTCCCCTAACCGGAGCTCACATGCTATAACTGTGGAAAATCAGGTTACATTCGCCCAGATTGCCCTTATCCTAAGCGAGACGCAAGCCTGAATAAGATTGTTGAGCAGGAAGACAGTGAGCAAGGAGAAGACAAAGGACTATCGGGAAATAGAAGCGCCTAAGATAAGACTCCTTTATAGACGAGTTAGTTAATCTAGCGAAGCTAGATCTATAATAGTTAATAGGTAGAAAGCATATAACTATTACGTGTACTTTATTAATGAATGGATACGCATTGTCTTTGTAAGTACTTATTGACTCTGGAGCAAATGGGTTCGCTTTTATTAACTAAACCACAGCTGTCGACTAGGCTAAATTCCTAGGAATTAAAGCTTAGCGACTACCACGCCCAATCCCTGTTTTAGGGTATAACGGACAAAGCGGAGTAAGCATCTCCCACATCCTTCGCCTACACCTTACTATAGATGGACGACGATAGTTAAACCTTCCGTTCCTGATTACCCCCTTAGGCTCTCATCAAGTGATCCTTGGACGCAAATGGCTTAAGTACTCTAGAGTCTCAGTCGACTGTAGTGCTAGACGCTTGACTTGGCCCCCAGAGTACTATGCGACGACCCCCTGGCTATAGAACGAGACAATCATCCCGCAGTCGGCTATTGTACCTAAACAGCCGGTACCGTGCTACTAGGCTAATATAGCCAGGAGAGACAAGGCCATGCTAAAAGAAGAGAAACGACATAAGGACGGACGAGTTACAGTCTCTACTATCGCTGTACCGCCTTCGCTAGTACCGCCTTCGCTTAAGCCCCTATCGAAACCACTGTCGAATACAGTACTCGACATTTACTTAATCTCTGGGCATGCGATGCACCTGAATTACAAACAAGCAAGTAACGAGCTCTTCTCTACAAGCCTGTACAAGCTTAAGCGTATTATTAATCAGAAGACTATACCGCTAAGGCCTGTACTCGACACTGTACTTATAGTTGTAGAAGAAGATCTGTCCTAACTACCGGCTATATATAAGTAATTCGTAGATATGTTCTCAAAGTCAGTATCCGACCAGCTTCCGCTACACCGGCCTTACGACTACAAAATCGCCCTGGAAGCTGACGAAAAGCAGCTCTTATATAGCCCGCTATACAAAATAAGTGTTCAGGAACTAGAAGCGACAAAGCAGTACCTGCTTGAAAACCTAGACAAGGGTTTTATCGAAGCTAGCTAAGCCCCGTTTACGGCTCTAGTCCTCTTTGTTAAGAAACCGAATAGCAGCCTACGATTTTGTATCGACTATCGTAAGCTAAATACTTTAAGCCGTAAAGACAGATATCCCCTACTGTTAATAGACGAGACCTTAGCCCGAATCTCTCGAGCGAAGATCTTTACAAAGCTTGACATTCGTTAGGTATTTCACCGTATACAAATGGACCCTGCTTCCGAAGAATTAATTACCTTTCGTACAAGGTATAGCGCCTACAAATACAAGGTCCTTCCGTTCGGACTTACGAATGGCCCTGCTACATACTAGAGGTACATAAATGACGTCCTACTCGACTACTTAGACGACTTCTGTACAGCTTACCTTAACAACATCCTTATCTATTTAGACGACCCCCTTAAGCATGAAACGTATGTCCGGCTAGTACTATAGAGACTACGCGACGCAGGTCTACAAGTGGACATTAAGAAATACGAGTTTAGTGTTATATAGACAAAATATCTTGGTTTTATTATTTCGATAGACGGCATTTCGGTAGACCTAGAGAAGGTCGCTATTATCTAAAACTGGCAAGCACCCTCTATAGTAAAGGGTATATAGTCTTTCCTAGGCTTCTATAACTTCTATAGAAGATTTATTCGGAATTACGGAGTAATCGCAAAGCCACTGACTACCCTTACTTATAATAGCGTACCATTTAACTTCGATAGCTACTATCATTACGCATTCTAGACTCTAAAATACGCCTTAACTTCAGCTCCCTTGCTTCAATATTATAACCTAGAGCTAGAGAGCATGCTAGAGACAGACGCCTCGGACAGAGTGATTGCAGAGATCCTGTCCCGGAAGTATAGCGAGTACTAGTTACCGGTAGCCTACTTCTCAAAGACTATAGCCCTAGTAGAATATAACTATGAGATCTATGACAAAGAAATGCTAGCTATTGTTAAGTCCTTAAAGGAATGGAGGCCAGAACTTAAGCGTACTGCCCAGCGTATCTAGATATACACCGACTATAAGGCTCTAGAGTACTTTATAACCTCTAAGAACTTAAACGCACGTTAAGCACGCTAGGCAGAAGCTTTAGCCGAGTATCACTTTATTATTAAGTACCGCTCTGCTAAGGAGAATACCCGCGCGGACGCCCTAGCAAGGCGCTTAGACGAGACAGAGGCTCAGGACTTAGTAAAGAAGGCTGATCGGCTACGACAACTACTCCGGAATGACCAGATAGACCCTCTGATCCTATATCCTGACTCTATAGCCTAAGCACAAATCAGCTCTTTAGACATGGCCCCTATTTCAGCTGAGACATCGATAGTCGACCGGATCTTGACTGCTAACCGCACCTCTAAGTCGCTTACCGCCGTCCGTCAGTAAGCAGAAGCGGATTTAGAAGGTCCCTTTGCTCTAGAAAATGGACTGCTACTATACTACGACCGCCTTGTTGTTCCTGACTTTCAGAACCTACGTACACACTTAATACGCGAAGCTTATAACTAAGTGTCTACGGCTCATCCAGGACGTCAGAAAACCTACAAAATACTAGCTGTACGCTACTACTGGAAAGGTATGTGGAGAGACATCCAGCAATACTGCCAGAACTACTACGATTGTCGCTGCTCAAATAGCCCACGGGACAAGACACCTGGCCTACTTTAGCCACTCCCTGTACCAGACCGTCCCTAGCAGTATATTACTATGGACTTTTGTAGCTTTCCAAAGGACAAATCAGGATACGACAACGTCTTTGTAGTAGTTAACCAACTCTCAAAACAAGCTATTTCTGTCCCTTGTTATAAGACAGTTACAGCAGAAGAGATAGCTAGGCTCTACATCTGTCACGTGTATCGCTACTATGGCGCTACTGAGTCTATTGTTTTAGACCGCGGAGGACAGTTTATTTCAGTATTCTGGAAAGAATTTAACCGTATACTTAGAATATAGCTTAAACTATCCACTGCCTACCACCCCTAGACAGACGGACAGACGGAAATCATGAACCAGTATCTGGAACAGAGACTACGCCCGTTTGTCAGCTACTACCAAGACAATTGGGCGGAGTTACTGCCATTGATGGACTACGCATAGCTCACCCTGCCACATAAGTCGCTTAGCTATATAAGTCCATTTGAAGTACTTTACGGATACCCCGCGCGTACCTCTTTTGACTAGCTTGCAAAGCGACAACTACGTATAGAGAGACCCAGCCGAAAGCTCGACTTCCCAGGAGCTGGCCCATATAAGATTATCCAGTAAGTAGGCTACGCTTTTAAGCTTTAACTACCGGATTCAATAAAAGTACACCCTGTCTTCTCCCCGGATAGACTACGCAAGGCTGCCCAGAACCCTCTACCGGGACAAATTAACCCAGAACCACTACCTATTAATATTATAGGTAATGACGAATGGGAAGTTCAGAATATCCTTGCAAGCAAGGGCCGCAAGCACCTATACTACCGTGTAAAGTAGCTAAATAGAGACGAGGACTTACAATAGTATCCTACGTCTGATTACAAATACGCCCCTTATAAAGTGAGAGACTTCTACTTAGCTAACCTAACTCGACCTGGCCCGCCAGCTCTCTTAATAGAATAGTTGAAGGCTTGGGAGGATAGAAGGGACGATTACGATGATTTAGACAGTGATTTGATCATGGATACATGGTCGAGGACGACCTTCTTTAAGAGGGGGGGTACTATTACGGAGTTGGAGGAACTAGGGTCAGATCACGTGTAGCATAGCACGTACAGGCTACGAGGAATCCTGTATATAAGCTCTTGTTCCTCTAGAACTCTCTTCTCTCCTTACTTAGTTGTTCGCTCTTTATAGCAGTGTTCGGTTTAACTCAGTATTCATTACAGCAAGCAGTGGTTCACTCTACACGTTCACACTACCCTCTTTCTAGACTATTAAATAGCCTAGGTCTTAAAGAATACTTATACTATCTTAATCTTAAATATATTAATATTAAATTCTTTTTTAATTAGTAAAAGTAGTATTTATATAGTATATTCTTTTATAAGGTTATATACGTAGTAGTACTAGTTGATTCTCGATATATCCGCCTATACCTAAAAGGTACCTAGACCTTATATTAAAGCGTTATAGAATAAGTAAATAATGTCACGGAGTTGGAGGAACTAGGGTCAGATCACGTGTAGCACGGCACGTGCGTGCCGCTGGCATTATGTATATAAGCTCCTGTTCCTCTGGAACTCTCTTCTCTCCTTACTTAGTTGTTCGCTCTTTATAGCAGTGTTCGGTTTGACTCAGTATTCATCACAGCAAGCAGTGGTTCACTCCACACGTTCACAAATAAATTAGTAGTACGAATTAAAGAAAGTTTAACTATTAAATTATAATAGTATCTTATTCTACTATATAAAATATACCTTAACCTCTAGAGAGAGCTACTATTAACCTTTAACGTATTCTGGCTATATATAAATAAAAGTCTAAAAGTTCCTATAAAATACCTAGTCTAATTATATAACCCTAGTATAAAATAATAAGAGACTTATAATTAATTCGAGTTCTTTTTAAGTAATACTATTTTAAGAGATAAATATAGTAGTTTATTCTTTAATTCGAGTAAGTTTATTAAATAGAATTAAAGCTATAAAAGTATTTATATCTACTAAGTATCCTAAGACCTTTATAACTATACCCTAAACGTTTTTAAACTTATTATCTAAATAGTAACTAAAGAAATACTACTTTAAGTATAACTTAATAATCTATTCTAGAGCCTCTATAAATAAGTTAAATATAAAAGGAGCTATTACTAAACTAAAAAGAAGAACTAAATAAATATATTTTATACCTTTCTACTAAAATCCTAGTATTTATTATATATATAGAGCTATAGGGACTATTCTAAAAGTATTTAATATATTATACTACAAGATTATATAACCTTAGCTCACCTTTTATACTAAATCTAAAACCTCTTCGAACTTAATATATTATAAATATATATATTTATCTAGTATATTTAAATTAACTAAGTTCTTTTTAGGAAAGAATAAGTAATAGATTTAGTAGTAGTGTAACGGTTATGGTCACGAGGGCTGGATGTCACATGTTCGCTTAGCCAGGCGCTAGAGCGCACGACCTGTATTTAGTTCCTAGCTCTCTCGAGCTCTCCTTCTCTCCTCGTCTTTTGTCCTAAGAATAGAGTGTTATTTGTTCCGACTGTCCAGAAGCACGTCTGTCACACTTACTACTCTTACTATAGTATTAATTACTTCTCTTATAGTATCTTCCTTATTATATTAGGCTTATAATTCTACTCTTACTATTTCGTAAGCTTCTTTAGCTAAGTAGTTCTTTACTTCTATTAGAGTTATTAATTATAAAGGTCTTATTCTATATATATAAATACGCGATTACCTACTCTAGTAAGATTTATAGTATAAGCTTTTTATAATATATATTTTAGAGGTTTTAGAGGTATAATTAAGGCTTATTGTTTTAGATTAACTAGATTTAAAAGAGCTAATAATCGTACTATATAAAACAATAAATGTAGTATTGTTAATAGAGGAGTATACTCGTATATAGGATATTTATCCTACCGAGTTGCTTAGTAAGCACTCCCTCATTCACAATAAACCACTGCTATTAATCTTTCAGGGGGTGTCTCGAAGCTCGGAAAAGGGCCCCGGGGCTCCGAGTACGGGGAAGCAGAAGCTATTGTAATGCTCCTATAAATAGAAGGTGGAAGAGCTAGGAGGATTCTATATATACTAGTATGTAGAGTTTCGAGAGCAAGGTTCTTTCGTAGAACGGAGTTAGATAGAAGAGGGAGAGGGCGGGGAGGGGAGGGGAGGCGAGATCCCCTCGAAAGGTCTCGATTCGAGTACGGTCCTAGTTCGAGCTTTAAAACGTTTCCGCGAGGCTTGTAATATACTAGTAAGAGCGTGCAAGTTTGTGCTGTCTATTCGCTTAATTAGGGCGGCCAAGAGATTAATACTATACGACCCCCTACTTAGGAAATCCAGTAGATAGAGCTCGTACCCGTATACTCTTGTTATCGTCTTTTTGAATTACTATTCTCTAAAACTACTTTATTAGGAGAATCTATACACTTAGCTATAAAGAGTATATATGGTCTTCCCTAGTGTTACGATATGTCGGTCTTAGCCGAGACTCCTGGCTTTGCTACCTGACTTGTCTGGGTAACCTAGGTGGTTGCCTAGTATTCTAGCGGCTTCTACTCGGTCAGAATCGTCTTATAAGACTCCCTACTAGCCCCCTAGCTACTGGCTCTTCTCTCCTTAATCCACCTTTTACAGCTCATTCTGACAGTCTTCTGTTTTGTACCTGATAATTGGTAGGACTGCCTCGGAACCTGGGCACGTCTTGTTTTACGAAATGTGGTTGTTATTAACCAGCTCTGGCATTAAGCACCAGAGAATCTCCCTTCAATATCTCAAATACTCTCGCTTGAAGTTTCGTTAAGCTTCCTAATCGTTGAGCTATCTCCAGGGCAACCTGGATTGTCAACTTCGCTAGAGAACTTGAGAATTGCATTCTATTGTCCTACCAGATCTCTTTGATGAGCTGTTTGGGAAATCGACTTGTTTCTATACTCGCGAATGCCCCCTACCGAGCCAGCAGACATTACGGCAACCCGATTCCACATATTGCTCGAGATTTGTCGATTATAAAACAAGGAAGTCGATATATCATAAACAATTTATAACACGATTCTAACGACAAGACAAGTCCTAGACGATCCAGGACATCTAGGACATTCAGGAACTCGATAGATTAGATCGCAAAATCAAACAATTGTCGGACAGCTCAGAACAGAAGCGCACAGAGCAGGAAGCAAGGAGTCGGCAAATGCGCAAAAAAAAGCAAGGTCTACGAAGAGCAAGGTCAACGAAGAGTAAAGAAGAAACAAGTCAACTCGGTACAACAAGTCCAAGTTGTACACTTATCGGACCTATAGGATATGATACCGGACTACAAACCTCGTACGCTATACCGACTTTTACCCTGCGAGATATATAATTCTTTAGATATTTCTACTAGCCTCGAAGCAAAATCCTTGGCTAAGGCTTTCCTTACTTCTCGACACTTTTCTTTTTCGAACTAATCAAAGTACGGGCCACTCACTCTCTTAGCAACAGTAGGAATCACCCCCCTTTATATTAAGCGAAGCAAACTCGCGTCGCATTTGTTAGGTACGATATTCGGACAGAAGAGGCTTTGGTTTTTATACTTTTGACCCCGGAGGAAGACACGAAGTATGGGATGTATTTGGTTGGGATAGGTTACACTGCTTTGCTTTGGATTTAGTATAGATACTCATACATAGACACCGGTACATGGAATTTGCACTAGTCTGAACACTTGTTGGGTTGAATACATTGGGTTTCTATGTGAAGAGTATGGATATTAATGAATAGACGCCGTTTGTGCTCATCAAGGGCCTCTCGGACAAGGATTTGGATTTGGATCTGGGTTTGGATTTAGGTATATTTATTTGCTTTAATCATCGGATAATGGCAGGATTTATAGTGAATGAGGATGAAGGCTTAGTAAGCTATAGTGGGATATATATCCAGCCCCACTACTGCCACATGCCTTCAACACCACCACAATATCCACCACCACCATATCGTCAGCTACACTTTTGTGAGCTCTTTTGTCCCACCCACATACCCCTCGCGAACGGCTCACCTTTATGTGTTGTCTGGAAGGGATCGCCCTGCTCTTTACTTTGTATTTCACCAGATATAGCCTTCGAATTAGTCTATAATGTGGTTGAAGTCCGAGCACTTGGCGCTTATTCTTTTTACTCTTGAGCGTTTCCTGCTCTTTTTACTTCGCCTTATGCTCCGCTTTCCACTATTGAGCCTCCTAATTAGCTGGCTATTGATATGCCAGCTGGAATTAGGAGCTTTCTCTATATGTAGGCAGAGCCAAGTTATCGCCCTGCTCTATACTTTGTATTCCATCAGATAGAGCCTTCTAGTTGGTCTATAATATAGTTCAAGTCTGAGCACTTAGCGTATACCTTTTTATTAGAACATTGTGTTCTTTCTTTTACAGGCTGTGTGCTTGTTTATAAGCTATATGCTAATTTTTTTTTGGATAGGTTTACTACTCCCGCAAGGGACGCGTAGC
Source organism: Hymenoscyphus occultus (assembly GCA_900536445.1). Classification (NCBI taxonomy): domain Eukaryota; kingdom Fungi; phylum Ascomycota; class Leotiomycetes; order Helotiales; family Helotiaceae; genus Hymenoscyphus; species Hymenoscyphus occultus. The sequence continues at coordinate 28,918 of UNPT01000211.1, read as the reverse complement.
CGAGGTTGCTTATACTTCGCTTTCCACTTGTGTAGGCGAATTGTAAGTACTTGAGGCTAGCTAGTAATACAAAAGAAAACCAACAATAAGCCTCAATTGATGCGACGTATACCGACTAACGATTGAACATAAAGTACTTATTAAGAATCTCATCCACAGACGGATATTTGCATGGATGGATTAGTGACGCCAGGGTATCGTCTTTCGATTTTTTGGCGGCAATTGTTAGGACATGTCGGCCTAGCCGAGACTCCTACACTCCTATCTCGATTACCTAGGTACATGCCTAGTATTCTAGCGGCTTCTACTAGGTTAGGGTCGTCTTATAAGACTCCCTGCTCGCCCCCTTAGCTAGCTCTTCTCTACTTAATCTACTTTTTATAATTTATTCTAATAGTCTCTAGTTATTTCCTAACGTCTCTCCTTTTTCGCTTATCTATTCTATAAAATACCCTTGTCTTCTAGTACCTAAAGGAATAGAGACTCTACGATATATATATCGCGAACAAGGTAAGTTAAGTTATCGGATAATATATATTCAGATATAGAACAAGTAATTCCCTAGGCCTTAAAGACCTAATAGTAAGCCGCCTATAGCGTAGCTATTACTAATAAAATACTAGCTACTTAAACTTAAGTCTCTCTAGATTCCCTTAATCTAGGTAATTATACTTCTAGTAGTACATTACCTTATACTTAGAAAGAGTAGTCGTTAAATAAAGGAAAGTAATTAGTTTTTATTTAATATCTAATTACTTAGAAAAGAAAAGGTGGTACCTAGTCTATAAACGTTTATATACTAGTATTAGACTACTTTAATAGATATATAGATATTATGATAGGTTTTCTATAGCTATTTCTATATTTTTATACTAAGAGGAATTTAGATTTACCTATAAGCGATAAAAAGATAAGCGAGTATAATAATAAATAGAAAGAAATAAAAACTTATCTATAAAAATAATAGGTAGAAACGTAAGTATAAAAGACTAATAACTATATATAAATATAAACTTATAAAGGCCTAGAGTATATAGAATATAATAAAATAGTTAAAAATAAAAAATAAAAATAAAATAATAAGATATTAATAAAATACTTTATTAGTTCTAAGTAATAAACTAAAAGTACCTTAATAACTTAATATTTCTCTAGTAAGTATATCTAAATAACTAAGTAAACTTTACGCTAAAGATTAATATAAAAAGCTATAAGAGATCTCTTCTACCTACTTGAAGATATTAATATTCTTAAACCTAAGTAAATAACTAGACTTTATAATAGAAACTTTAGCGAAAATCTACTTACAAAGTTATAAAACATCTATTCTACCTACTTCAATATATTAATATTCTTAAACCTAAGTATAGAACTAGCTTCTATAATAGAAACTTACGTGAAAATCTACTAATAAGACTATTAAAGAGTTCTTTAATCTTTACTTAAATATTTATTATTTTCTAAATATAAGAAATAAGTGGATTTCCAAAAGATAACTTACTAGAATAAGTAATATAAAGGTTGTATTAGTACTCTTTAACTATTTTTATTTTCCAAGAAAAGTAAATAAAGAGAATTTACTAGAATAATTCTAGCTATTCTTCTATCTAGACTATCTTTCCTTCTCTAGAGCCCTTTACTTAACTCTATATTATCTAGTTTATTCAGAAGAGTATAGTAACTTTCTAAAACTTACGTAAATACTAAATATTAAAGTTCATCTTTTTAAAAAGACGTTTCGCGTAAGTAATAGAAATAATTAACGTTAAATTAAATTATTAACTTAATAAAGACACCTTCTAAACTTTATATTATACTAATAAAGTATAAGAAACTATTTAATTAGGTTATTATCTCATAGTTAAAAAAAGAACTTAATTATATTAATTAACAAGGGGAATAGTATTGAGCGAGTGAATTTGTAATACTAGTGAATATACATGTAAAATTCACTAAATCTTTGTTAGAAACTCACTATAAGTTTACTAGAAGTTCATCAGATACTCAGTAGATGTTCATTTCATTCTATGTTTAGCAAGAGAAAACAGTGTTCATCAAAATAATGAGTCAAAACCTCTAAGTTCCTATGTGTGTCTAGGAGAATTATGTAGAAAACGTATTTCTCTTTGACGAAACAAGTGAGAAATGTCTGAATTCTACCTAAATTACGCAGAGGTATAGACAGAATTGACTATCTACAGGAAAAACAAGTCGCAATTTCCTTTGAATCTTTCAAAACCTATAAACAAGACCACGTTCACTTTTCCGCAAGTCTACATTAGCTCAATGAATCCCTATGAATTCCAATGATTACTCTTTGCAATTTTCGCTAAGTTCCTATAATAGAGAGTGAATAAAACGCTTGTCTATTAATGGATATCATTTTTCTGTACATTTCATCAATCCAATGAATTCAAATACTCATTTCCCACACCTCTGTTCTCTGTTGTCTATGCTATCTCTTTCCTTTGATCTAATTTCCGGCTTCGCTACAAACTTCTCCAAACCACCTACCGACAACCAAAAACCTGCAACCCTGATAGTCACCGCCTTCAAAACATGAAGCCCTAACCGACTGTAAACAAGGATCCATGCTCCACATCCCACTCCCAAACAGTGCAGTCAATAGTCTTATTTTACCGCTCAGCTACCCACAAACTGGCAGAATAAAATTTATATCTTGTCCACCGACCACCTCCCTTCCTTCTTTTCCTTCTTCTTTCTTACACCACCACCACCGACCACCACACCCTGCCCTGCCCTGTCCTGCCCTGTGCCTTTGCGTTCTGCAGCAGAGTAAGTCCACGATTGTTCCTTTCTTCTTTAATATGATACAGCACAGCGCATTGCAATGCGAGAAGTCTCTCACTTGAGCTGGAAGCTGTTGATATCGCCAATCTACTCCTTGACGCTTCGACTTGAGGATCGCAAAGTGGATTTGGGAGTTGACTTGGGGCTTCTGTGCCTTGATCAACAACACCATCTCTCAGTGAGAGCTCCCTCAAATCACTTCCACCTTGAGCACCTTATTGACCTGGCGGATACCTCATTCACCTCGTCCACAATCTGCTCGGGAGATTGTCACCCTCGCTGCTGACGGTACACCTGACCTTGCGCAATCAAACTCTTTTCCCTTCCCCTCCATCATCTCCCAACTGTCCAGCTCGCAACTCTTGCAACCACAGTACCCCTTCATCAACCCCCAAGCATCATAGCCCATCGTACCATCAAGCGAACTCTCCCGACACTCGTCGCGATGAGACGCCCAGCTAACCACCGATACAGAGCGGAAGAGAGAATGGCTCCCCCACCCCAGCAATTGGATCGAGTCTCGGGCTCGGATGAGCAGAACCAGTGGGGTCTGAAGGTGCCAGGACGCCCCCCAACTCCCTCGGAAGGCGCAGCCCAAGTAATTTCACCCCTTTTCCAATCCAAACAAGCACCAAAAGAATACTGATTCATAGTCCCAGTTGTATAATCGCGTAGGTCCTAGGGACGAGCAGAAGATCCTGGCGTTTGATAACGGCACATGTTTGACATTTGGCCCCATGGTAAGCGAAACGAGAAACTTCTCGTTGAATTAGCTAACAATCTCATAGGATAGAGTTGATGAGTGGGATTTGGATGTGCACCCATTCGTCGACCAAGTCGCACAAATTGATAAAGCAATCCATGAAGTCAAGACCGTGAGAGATCGATACCATGGCTCTGAAGAAGGCGATAATGCCTTTTCAAACTTTCGCTCCACTCCTGCCCCGGCCAATCTCGTAACGGAAGTAACACTTTCGGGTGTTATCTACAAGCAAGTTCCCTCAGTATGTGCATTCCCCTTTCCTTCCATTTTCTCAAAGATCCGTCACTTGACTCTTATACTTTGGTGGGGTTCGGATATTCGCTAATAATTATTTCACCAGAAATACGCTACCCTGACGGACATGGTCTCGGTTTACAGCAAGGCAAAGAAGGATGAGAACCATGCTGATACCAGATATGGTACGACCGGACGCCCACCCCTCGACGCTATTCCTCGGTTCGTCCCATATGGTCCCAACCCACCTTCTGGTGGTCCTCCCGCGCCTCGATACTACCAGCGCCCAGACAACTCCCGCTCCCGTCGAGCAAACCGTCGTGCTGCCGAGCGCGAACACTTAAGCGAAGGGGCTGAGGATGACGGGAAAACCCCGACACAGCGTCAATTCGAGAGAAGGCTCGCCGATGAGCTGGAGGAGTATAAGGCGGGCAGAGGCCCATTTATTGGATTGGGGGCATACCTACAACCGCAAGGCGGCGGAATTCATGGTACGGGCCAGCCTCATCAACAACCCAATTACATGCAATCCCTCTCCGGTCCCACGTACCAAGGTTATGCGGGATATGTAATGAATGGTGCTGAGCAAAGTGTAGATAGCGCTCTTCCTTCTACACAAGCTTCGCTTCGCCCGCCTCCAGGCTTTGAGCATATGAACAGCCGCCGACAAATGAGACGCGTGCGATCCAGTATGACCCTTCGAGATGACGATGTTCTTCGGGTCCAGCAATATATCGAAACCGCCAATCATGTGTACGCGCATGAAGGATACCCGCGCATGACGTTCCAGCCTCCTACTCCCAACATGCAGCCATCTGGGGTGGTGATGCAGAACCGCCTCCCGGAACTCATCGAGCGGCCCAGTTCTACGGACTCTGGTTGGTTGGCACCAACAATTCACAGATCACCAAGCAGTTTGGAGTTTCGTGCTACGCCGACTGGACTCCTCGCACCTTCGTCCCGGTTTGGACAAGATGCTGCGCAAGAACCTCCACTGACTGCAGATACGCAAATTTGGGGGCCCGCATACAATCAGTCGGCTGTGCCATCCAGAGAGCCATCGCCAGGAACCACAGGAAGTTTACGTGGCCGTCGTTTGTATGAATCTGGCTCTCGTACATCGACTCGAGTTCCCTCGCCTAGTGGAAGTTTCTTTTCTCAGGCTTCACGGAATGAGAGACACGGAAGTGGTTCGTCTGCCAGTGGTCTTTCGGGCGGTGCTCCTGGCTCTTCCTCCGGTCGTCCTTCTGGAAATCTTGGTGGAAACCGCCCTGGATCTCGTACTGCCTCTAGTCGGGGTCAAAGAAACTGGTGGTGAGCACATCAATTGGAGTTCGTGTTTGCCGATAGGAAAGTGGTCTGATTTTTTTTTCGGCCTTGAGAATTCTTTCCATCGTGGCTTTTGCGCTTTTGCCTTGGGATTCCTTGCCTGGGCGGTGTTTTTCGCTGGTTTACTGGCATTTCTTGATGGCGTTTGTGTTCTTTTCTCAAGATACCCAGCAGCCGGATGGCTACATCTTCTGTTCTTTCCTCTTTTCTTTTTTCGTTTCTTGTTTCTTTCCACATCATGTGTAATATGGGGATATAGTCCTCAAGGTGGTGGCATTGATGCAGTTTTTTTCCATGGAAGTTTTTCGTTTAAGATGATTCTGGTGTCATTTTCTTGCCAGTGCTATTAGGTACATTCAGTTTCAAAGACCAGGAGACTCGAAGAGCAACATCCTTTTCGTTTGTTTCTTTTTTCCCCAGAAGTGTCATTAATGAAGTTGGGGAGGACACAAGTTGTTGTTTTTTGCTTTGCTTTGCGTTGCTTTGTCGCGATCTTTCGGGCGTAATTGAGCCTGATTCAACTAGATGCAGTATCAATAGTCAATAGATTAAGATTCAATCCAGGGCTCCGACCTTTCTTGCAAATAATTTAAGTGACTGAGTACATAGTTTGAGTCGTCAGAATTGAGACTGTAGATAGCATCAAAGTTGAGGTGTCGTCCAAATTGACTTTACTGTAGATCTTCGCCCCTCCCCTCCAAATCGCGGGGAACCACGTCCCACGTCCCACGTCTTGGCTGCCTCAAAACGCGTCTCCCAGGTCAGCTCCCATTGCAACCAAATCCTCTGATATACGTTCACGATGCGCTTCAAGACTTCCGTCCGGAATATCCAGACCTTCTCGAGTAAGCATCACCTACACAAAATGTTCGATGGCCTCAACTCCAGAATTCTGATTCTATATACTATCACACAGAGCTCACCGCGTCTCTTTCCTCCCTGGGCAAAGTCGCATGGGTCAGGTTGGATGACACCAATGTGCGATTCACCATAATTCCTGAGACAGGAACACAGGTTTGGGCGTGAGTATAGTATCATTACCACCATCTCTGCCTTCATCCTGCTGATTCCTCAAGCTCCCTCTCCATACTCTCCATCTTTGAAGACTACCATATCCAATCCAACGCCCCCTCCAACACAATCAACCTCGAACTACCCCTCGCGCCCCTCCACCGCGCCCTCAAATCCGCCCTCAACGCAACATCCGCCTCCATTCGCCTCACAAAACGCGATGGAATTCCCGTCCTCTCCCTCACCATAATCACCAACACAATCAGCAGCGGGAACAGCGCCAGCGGCTTTCTAAACTCGAATCAACCAGGAACCCAAGACCCCTTCGGCGACAATGCATTCCGCGAAGAAGCCCTAGATGCCGGAAGAGACAGAGAAGCATTAGTAACTCAGGATATCCCCGTGCGAGTTCTTACCGCTGTGAGTGTAGAAGGCATTCACGAGCCTCGAGTTCGAGAACCAGACGCGAATATCATGCTGCCCTCTCTGCTCCAACTGAAAGCCATTTCGGATCGTTTTACTAAATTGTCTCTTGCTACGAACTCTGGTGTTGTGAGGGGCGGTGGTGTGAATACGGTTGCTCCCAAGTTGGAACTTTCTGCGAATATGCATGGGAGTCTCAAATTGAGTATCTCTACCGATACACTCAATATAAGTAGTGTCTGGACCGGCCTAACGAATCCCGAGATCGCTCCTGATCCTGAGGTCGCTTCTGATCTGGGAGAGGACGGTGAGGCTGACATTCGTCCTGATATTCGTTTAAAGGCACAGGGTCCGGATGCTTGGGCGACGGTTAGGATTGATGGGAGGGATTGGGGACGGGTATTGAGTGTTGGCAGACTTGGGGGACGAGTTATTGCTTGTAAGATTCTGCCTTTTTCTCTTCTTCCCTTCTCTCTTTCTGCATTCAATTACGGCCTGTGCATTTTGATTGATATCTCTTCCCTTAGGCTTCGTAAATGAACACGCATTAATTCTCTACGTATACCTCCAAAACTTTGATGACGAGGAAGATTCTGTTTTGACCGTAAGTCTTAATCTCCCTCTTTCGTATCCCTTATGTCTGACCTTCAATTCGCAGTACTACATTTCTTCGTTCACCGCGTAAAGCTTGCGAGCAGACAGATTTGAAATTCAGCGATGGCGTTCAAGGACAGGATATACCATACCATGTTTTTTTGCCTCTTGGCTTTTAATTCGTGGAGAGTTACGAATTGTGTACTGTGCTACTGTAGTACTGGATATAGGATGATAACAACGATACTCAGTCTATTTGCCCGGGCCATCTCGTGAGAGTTTTGGTCTCGGGAGGTGCAAACATACATTTTGCTCATAAGCAGTACAGTTATGTTTCCTCAATCGATGGCTATTTGAGACATATTTGTCATGCATACTTCTCTCGCTATCAAGGTGTCGGTTAGTTAGAATTTCATTACATTATTGACAGAAACTTTGTGTTTGGTCGGTGACTGCGAGGAGCAGCTCCGACCTTTTATCCGGCATGCTTTGTGAAATGGATGGTAGGTATGTATATTGGGTGCCAGATCCTACATCCTATCTGGTTGGGAAGGAAGAAATCTGGTTGTATGTTTAAAATGTTCCTGATCGTCGGAATCTGCTGTAGCCTGCTCAACACATAGATTTGAGCTGGTATCAAGACAATTCCTTCTTTCCTCTCCGGCTCTCACCTCGTCTATAAACTAACTTCGGCCTCTGGAGGGTTCTCATAGAAGAACGTCTCGATCAGACGTGGTACTGTCTCACGATGCTTACCGTGAGGAGAAATGGGGGCAGCACCAGAGGTAATCTTACTCGAAGACGATTCATGATCCGTCTCCACTATACTTCCAATATTTTGCTATCGAGGTAGATAGCATAACACCAGCAGCTAATTGAAACCCTCACACTACTTTCCATCCGCAATTCCATTCAAAGATTTGGCACTGTGACTGAACTCTATCGAAGGCCAATAGTTTTCAAGGCCATCTTGAAGCGAGATTCGTAGGACATGGAAAGAGTCTCTGGTGAATTCTGCCTACTCCACTACCAGTTTGTTCTGGGTCTCTGGGAGCAATTTGATGGTCAATGTCATCATTCACTTACTCCCGTCCTTGATCCTCACGTTCGTTGTCGTTTATGATACGTACATGCTGGAAGCCGGCTCGAAGGCGTCGCAGATTCTGTAGAACGAGCTGACATTTGTAGATTACTTTGCCATGGGCTTCCCTGGAAAACGCAAATATTTATGCTTCCTGGGTACCTAGAGCGTATACATATACCTTTCGAAGAGATGTTCTTGGAGTAAAACAGAAGGTTTTCTATGTGTGGTTGACTATCTTTAATCCCGGTTTTGATGGCCGCAAAGTCTCTATTGTGATACTGTAGATACCAAAGGATCGATTAATGCAGTATGACCAGGGGTGACAAAATTGAAAAGAGCTGGTGTGATTTTTATGTATCTTCGAGGGGAAAGATATTCTGAGATAGAGGATCACTTAACATAAGCTTTCTAGGAAAAGTTGCAAATTAGGGTTCACTTTATTCGCCATAAATTTAGGGAGGGCTTCAAAAAGGGCTTTTATGCTGGTTTGGCTTAACTGCTGCAGTCCGGATTGTATTGCATGGATCAAACGTAAATGCCCTTACGCGCTGGCTCACGTCACAATATGAGATGACGTCCAATTTCCGCGAACTGTAGAGCGTCCACGTGATGAGGTTATATATAGCCCCTTCTCAAAGTAGCAAGATTTTAGGGTTATCCACTCATGTGTTGCCGGGCAACTTGCAAGGCATTCCGTATGTGAATTGCTTATTTTCACAGTTTCTAGGGTCGCGAAACATTTTGCTACTTTTGAGAGGGGGCTGTGCTTATGGATCTCGCTTAGGGTGACCTACCAGTTGATATCATAAGGTACAGGTGAAAACAGCCACTTGTCTTTATTTGCTGACTCAGTCATGAGTCGTTGTCTATTTTAGTCCTAGTTGGTATGAAGAGGCTGGTAATCAAGCATACTGCATTTGCTTATGCCGCACAACATAGAAGAAGGTCTTCGAACAGATTCCCAAAGTTGATTTCAAATACTCTTGTTTCATATGTCTGACGTTCTGATGTCAGGAGAAGAAATTCAGGTCATTGCGGGCCAAGTAAAAAGCAAACAGCAAAAAGTTCCATACATCCTTTTTCACGCCAACGAGTCTACAGCGCCTTCGGTCGTAATAAATACAGGCTTCTGGACATAAGCTTTGGAGCCTCTGACATATCATTACCTACCTGGAATCACCAATACATATAAAAGGAATTATCGGGAAAGGAAATACCACGGGGATTTTGCGTGGTCACCGTCTGACTACAACGGGCATTTTAGCCCCGGTCGCCGATACCATGAAAAGTCCTGCCCTCGGAAAACATGGGTGCCAAAAGCGTTTTACATCCAGTCAGGACTCAAAAGACACAGCCGCATCCTTTAAGAGCCTCAGAGTGGACATGGAGTCTGCGATCCGCCTTGTGGTTGCAGGATATCTAACGTAAATTGTCGGGTCTCACTTGAGATCTAGGCCCTGCCCTTCGTGAGTCGTCAGTCACACCAACTAGATTTCTTGATTGCTCCCAAAAACCACCGTGGCAATTCAGTTGGACGTTTCGACTTCCAAAATCCTGGAATGACCTATGCCTTGTCACTCTTGAACTTGAGCACCTTTTACTTCCACAGAGAACACGCTTCGCCATGAATGTTCGTATATTCTCTTGTGTCACCATATTCTTCCTTTTTTGAAATCTTGTCTCGGGCTCGAGTCAAGCCGTTGAACAATCATCATTCAGGGTAACGTTCATTGTCAAGGTCGAGTTCAGCACCGAGGTCAAAGCTTGGATCGTTTTGTGTTCGCTTTGGGGAAGGAAAGAGCGATCGCAATAGACGACTCCACATTCCGGGTACTACTACTCCACAAATCACTGATAAAACTGGACTAGGCTGGACTATTACCCCTCCACGTGCCCCCTCCTTGAGAACAAAACTTCGCTTCCTCCATTCATGTCACTTCTCGTGCCACACTTCTGGACGAAATCGACGATCACTACAACGAATTGCATATGATCTGAATATCAGTATATTGGGCCCGGAGCTGAAGGGTGAAGTTGTTAGTTGCAGCAATGGTTAGGATACTTTCTTTGGGTAAGTCAAATCTCTAAATGTGATGCGCACGAAAGTGCCAAGTACTGACTGATCATAGACGGTGGAGGAGTTCGAGGTCTGTCAGAATTGATCATTCTCGAAGCAATTATGGAGAAAATCAAAGTCACCAATGGTCTCAAAGAAGCACCATTACCCTGTGAATACTTTGACCTCATTGGGGGAACCAGCACAGGAGGGTAAGTGAACACATCCACCATCTCGGCTAATGTTCGCACGAAGCTTTGCTCACTAGCAACTTCAGAGTCATCGCGATCATGCTTGGAAGACTTCGTATGACCGTTAATGATTGTATCCACGCGTACAAGTCTCTCGCAGCTTTGGCATTCACTCCCAAAGCGAGATGGAACCTCCCAGGATCACCAGATGGCCAATTCTCAACTATGTATCTGGAGAAGGCTTTGAAGCTAGCGATCTTACAGCAATGTCAGAAGAAAGGCTGCGAAGATACCAGCTGCGAGCATTCAGAGCATCTATTTCGTGACATGGAAGGCTGCAAGACTGTCGTGCTAGCTGCAAAAAAAGACGACATTTCTGGTCCTCCCACACTCTTCAAAACGTACTCAACTGATCCACAAATGGCCGAATGTAAAATCTGGGAAGTCGCTAGAGCCACATCTGCTGCAACCACCTACTTTAGAAGCATCGCGTGCGGAAGAGACCAGATTGAATTCGTGGACGCTGCGATTGCTGGATACAATAATCCCTGCCGAATCTTACTCGATGAGGCTCACAATACGTTCCCAAAATGCAGACCTTCCGAGTTCACAATACTCAGCATTGGATCCGGTGCCAAGAAGAACATTGCCATCAAAGATTCGCGTACCTCGATCTTGTTAGCACTGAAAGATTTGGCTAGTGACTCGGACAGGGTTGCTATTGAGATGTACACAGACTTAAACAGAGAAAAGTACCACCGCTTCACTTGTGCGAATGGTCTTGGGGATATCAAGCTTTCCAACTGGATGAAAAACCACACGATCGTTTCCTTAACTCACGATTACCTGGACAACCCGGACCAAAAGCGACGCATCGAAGCCTGTGCCAAAGCCCTCATAGCGGATAAAGTGACTGGACGTCAAGCTGTAACTAGTCGCTGGAGACGAGGTTTGATCAAGCTTAGTGAGAAGATTCGTTAAAAGGCAGAAAACAATGGAAGATGAACGGAGGAAAATGGCCCGGATCTCTTAGATTTGTATGCGGAAGAGGGCGTCACAGGCAGGTGAACAGGCCTCCATACCGTATTCTAACATTTGCTAATGGTCATTTAGGAGCCTCGCAGATATTAAACCCCCATAATGTGTTTAGCATAAAACGATGATGATTTCGGGAATAGGCAGCTCGCCTAGGTAATGAGCTTGTTATGGCGTTTTTGTTCCGGGGAGTTACTTGTTGGTTGGTTGGAATGGCGTCTTTCTGCCGGGCTGTATGATACAAGAAATTCTCAGGTACAACAGGAAGTTTACCTTGATTTATTATTACCATTATCTCGTTAATACACATTCGTAGGTTAATTGGAAGTGATTAACCTGAATCTTTTCGCATATAAACTTTAATTATCCTAGAATCTTCAGTTGATTATTTGTCTTAGTTGGAATGGTTAAAGAGTGACTAAATAATAACGAATAGCTTGCGTGGATAAAGGAATCCTCTATTACTTCTACCTCTATTCTAGTTTTGTTACCTGAGTCTTCTAGAGTACTTGAATACTATAGCTTTCTACTCTTTTTCTTCTAGAACTTCTAGTGAAGTTATATCTTTGAAATATATACTGCAAAGAGTAATAATTAGGTTTTAAATTATCTGTACTTGATATCTTCTAGCCTACAAAGGTACAGAAAAAACGTGCATTTGAAGTAGATACAAGTAGATACGATAACTAGACCGAACTAAAGCTCAAAATCTTACGAGCCCTTTCTAGTTCGCTAGACAACTTTATTTTACGGAGAAAATGTTGCAAAAGTGAACCCTCTTATTCTACTCGAGTACACTGAGTGTACACGTTTCTTTTGTCCTATACCTCTATTGTCTAAGAATTGGAAAGGATAGGAGACAAATCACGTGACTAACATATTAGACGAAAGTTAATATCGCAACTCACATCTAGAAACTAGGTTATTTTCGTTTTACTCCCATTCCTAGCGCAACACTGGAAACGTAAATGTATGCTGTAGCTCTCACTGTTTTGGTAAACCAAGTACACATTGCTTTACTAACCATACCCCCTGGGCCAAGAGTTCCATGCTCTTCCACGCTGGTGACCTCGTTCCGGACTATTATGATTTTCGAGGTGTTCATCGACAGATTTACACCGACTATCCCAGAACATCATACGAATAAGCGGCTTCCGTATAGCTTGAAATCAAGACATCTCCGTCTTCGAAGTAGAAATGCCAGAAATAGAAAATCCTCGAACACAAGAGCAGAAATAACAACAAAATCCACGACAAACCATGAAGGGGAAATTCTCTAGCCCGTGTTAAATTTAGTCAAAAGCTTTTACAGAAGACGTCGGCGCAGATAACCCCCGTACAAAGAAGCACCGTCAGCCTTGGAGTTCGCGAAATGAATACTGGGACTATAAGAAAGAGTTGTTTCAGCTGTTATGTAACTAACATACTGCCAACACTTGCCTATATTGTACGTACAATGGCGTGGCTTATATCGCTTACATACCTCGAGTTGAATAAATTGGACAGTAGATATGGGCTTTGAGCTTACCGTTGCTTCTCTTAGACTCTCAATTTTGGATACCGGATTTCTTATTTTGTGAGGCATGCCTAGCCATAAGGTCTCTCTCTGCCTTGATCAGCTCACCGCGCTTTTGACTATGTACCTAGTAATTTCGATATACTTGTAAATAAGACCAAAACTCACATAAACAACATAACCATTCTTTGCACACTAATTAGCAGTCCATATCTCATTACAAATTACACATCACCACCCAACCCACACCTCAACCCATCAAGGAACAACACTCCCCAACCAAGCACCCCCCAACTCCGTAAAGAAACTCGCACCCCTCCCACTCGTCCCATTCCCCACCATCCTCACAGCCTCACTAACATTACACCTACCCCTCAAATCCCCCGCATCACCCAACTTCTTCTCCACAATCTCCGTATACTCCTCAAGCGCACAGCTTCTACCCGGTCCATTTTGACATGTAGGAACCGGATAAACGGCATCATTGAGCAAAATCCTGACATACGTTTCCTCCCCACCTTCTGTTGAATTCGAAGGAGGAGGACGGGGCGGATCACAAGCTGATTGCTCTTCCTCCTCCTCTTCCGCAACAGGAGAGCAAGAAAGCCGTTCAAAAGCAACAGTCCCCCGCATACTGACGAAGCGACTAGCGACGTATTTCCACTCCTCCGCTGCAGGCATCGCACTCCCATTCAACGGTTTCTGATCGCCCATCACACCCGTCGCAGCAACCAACTCAGTAAGCTGGCCATCATTCAAGAACGCCGTAACGATATCAGGGACCTTGAACGTCCCATTCTTGCCCTGACCCACTTGTCCCGGTCCCTTACCCAGTAATCCAAGGAGGGAGTTGAGGAAGGGCAGCATCATTTTACTAGGTAGGTCAGTGCCATCGCCGATTCCGTAGTAGTAGCGGAGATCTTGGGCGTACTCGTATTGTAGGAGTTCGGCAGCGGTGAAGACGGAACACCAAGGGGAAAACTGGCCAGTGATTTGGGACTCGAAACCGCAGAGGTAGGGGAATATTGAGACGTCTGAAGTTGCGAATGTTAGGTTTCCGCTGATGAGGGCGTTGAGTCTTGCTGTGATTGGGGGAAGGTAGGTAGAAGCCCATTTTGTCGCTATTTCATATCAGCCTTTCTTTGCCTCCCAAGTAAGAAGCCTCTCCCAGGAACAAGACCATCGAAGAGAGGAATAAAAAAGAACAACAAACCTTCAGCCCCACCATTTCCATCCCTAAAATTCGGACAAAGATCACTCGGCGCCAGACTATCAAAGATCGCCTGCGGACTCCCCGTACTATTCACAGTAACAACCGTTCCCAACGTACTCGCCGACGAGCCCAAGAACCCACGCACGAAATTCTGCGCCGTCTGCACCACTCTCGGATAGAGATTAGCCCAGGCCATGAATGGTGATCCATAGGCGTAGAGATCCGGATATCTAGTTCGCAACCGATATCCCAAGTCATAGGCTTCTTTATACCCCGTCGGACTCTCTTGTGCGATTTGCAGGGAGGGGTGTGTGAGTACTGGTTTCCAAGTCTTCAGGAACTTGAGGGATCCAGAGGCTGTGAAGGTTGAGTTTTGGATCTGTTGGCGATTAGTATGATTGTAGCAAAGATTCAAGATTTCCGAGTCATAAGTCTTCAATTGATTGAAGGGTCGAGATAAGAGAGAGTTGGTAAAAACACACATACCTTGTTATACAAAGCAACCCACTCATTATAAGCACCCTGATCTGGAAATCGACTCCCATGTCTAACAACATAAGCAACCTGTTCAACTGTACATCCTTGCGGGGTATCGTTGGTTTCGTTATTAACATTGGGACCTATAATCCAATGAATTAGCTTGCTTCATTTTCTCATCCTTATTTTCCTGTCATCAACCACCCCTTAACCCTCCTCTCTCGCCTCTCTAGTTTTATTTCTCTCTCTCTCCCATCAACCACATCACACTTCCCCTCTGTATCCTCACTTATTCCCGTTCCCCATCATCCATACCACCACCCACTTCCTCATCACATCAACTCCTCCCCTTCCCACCCCCCAAAAACAAAGCAAAAAAAAAAAAAAAAAAAAAAAAAGAAATCAGCACAAAAACCCACCAGCAAACCAAGGACCATTAGCCCCAAGCACCATCAACGGACTCCCCTCCCCTTCACCCCCATTCCCATCCCCATCCCCATTCCTAACCACAGGAAGTATTAAATCCTGCACCGGACTCAAATACACCGGGTTCATTTCACCACACACACCAGCACTCCCACCAAGAACCAACCCCACAACAACAACAGCAATAGCATTGACACCCTTCATATCGACTGAACCCAATATATCAATAAACCAATATATCAGCGAATAAATCAACAGCCCAACGAACGAACGAACAACAAAAACACCAAAAAACAAAGACAGCAAAGCAAAGTAAAATCGTCACTTACTCTACTCTACAATCCCAAAATCAAAGCACGAAAGATATCCTTATATATACCCACCTCCCTCCCCTCTCCCTCCCAGCACCACAATATGACAATACCACCCTCTTCCCCATCCCCATAAATCCCCCATACATCCATCCCACCCAACCTCCCAATCAAGACAAACCACCCCGATAATACGAAAAAGGGCAATAGATATGATATTACAATACAACCCCACGTGGAAGTGGGAGGCCCCTCCATTCGACTTGCATGATGGAAAAGGTTCGACCTTCCACGAATGCCCGGAAATGAACCTCCCACAACGGTAAGGTCGTTCGCGTATCTCCCCCCCCCTGGTCTTGGGGACAACTCCGGACCTTCTGCCGCCCTGGAACAACCCCACCTTACAATTGATACATCATTTACAAAACCTACTGTTTAGATAGAGATCCCACTACAACTACAACGGAATACTCAATACGGGATGGATCAATGATGAAGTCACACCAAATCAAAGGTATTAGTGAACTTCATTTTAATTGCTCTCTAAGTAAAAACACCGCATGCTTCGGAGGACAAGGGAAAACCCCAAAAACACATGAAAAAAATCATATTTGAAGGAAATGCTTCAATGATTTAAAAAAGGGTCGATTGATTGGCTGACGAGAATTTTTGTCCACTCCTCCAAAGCAAATAAAACAGCCAGCCAAGAAGACAAGCCAGATTTCCCCCCTTCCCATCGAACAGCTCCATCACTACCAGCAGAATCACCTTTCTGAGTATTAGAACGTCGCAGAATTCGATACCAAGAGGAATATACGGCTTGCTCGAGTCTTCGTTCTGATAGTATTTGTGAAGGTCGTGAAGAGGCACAAATTTTCCGCGATACGCTAAGAAACAAGTCAGTCGTTATTCGGGCAGATGCGAAAATCGTGGTTGACATACCTTAGAAGCACTTTCGGTGAACGATGGAAGGTCCGCTCTCGTCGTACTCTTGCTTTGAGATCCACATTTGCTGGAAGGTAGACAAAGAAGCGAGAATAGAACCACCGATCCAGACGGAGTACTTTCTCTCTGGTGGTGCGATGATCTTGACCTTCATGGAGGATGGTGCAAGAGCGGTGATTTCCTTTTGCATACGGTCGGAGATACCTGGGTACATGGTGGTTCCTCCAGACTGGATATAATTAGTAGGCTGCAAATATTCTGGTGAATTGCGAAACTTACCATGACAATGTTACCATAGAGATCCTTACGGACATCGACATCGCACTTCATGATGGAGTTGAAGGTGGTGACGTGGATACCACCAGATTCAAGACCCAAAACAGATGGCTGGAAGAGTGCCTCTGGAGCACGGAAACGCTCGTTACCAATGGTGATGACCTGTCCATCAGGAAGCTCATAGGATTTCTCCAAGCTGGAAGATTGACTGGCGGTTTGGATCTCCTGCTCAAAGTCAAGGGCGACGTAGCAGAGCTTCTCCTTGATGTCACGAACGATTTCTCGCTCAGCGGTGGTGGAGAAAGTGTAACCACGCTCGGCCAAGATCTTCATGAGGTAATCGGTCAAATCACGTCCAGCCATGTCAACACGAGCAATGGCGTGAGGAAGAGAGAAACCTTCGTAAATTGGGACAACGTGGGTAACTCCATCTCCGGAATCCAGAACGATACCAGTGGTACGACCGGAAGCATACAAGGAAAGGACGGCTTGAATGGAGACGTAGAAAGCGGGGGCGTTGAAGGTCTCGAAAACAATCTGGGTCATCTTCTCTCGGTTGGATTTAGGGTTGATAGGAGCCTCAGTCAGGAGAACTGGGTGCTCTTCTGGGGCAACACGAAGCTCGTTGTAGAAAGTGTGATGCCAAATCTTCTCCATGTCGTCCCAGTTGGTAACCACACCGTGCTCAATTGGATATCTCAAAGTGAGAATACCACGCTTGGACTGTGCCTCATCACCGACGTAGGAGTCCTTTTGACCCATACCAATCATGATACTGCACTCCTTATCAGCTTCTATTCTTCGTGTGCTACCGTTGCGGGGAAGTTGGTGGGGGGTATTTCTTACCCATGGTGACGAGGACGTCCAACAATAGAAGCTGTATATCTATCAGCAAGCTTTCGAGCGGAGCTATCGCAAGATTGCCCAGGAGAGGCGTGCGATTGTTAAAATCCATGGTGTTGAGGGGAAGAACTTACGAAAGACGGCTCTTGGAGCATCATCTCCGGCGAAACCGGCCTTGCACATTCCAGAACTTCATGATCAGTCAGCTACCATCTTCTTGCATATGTGATGAGGTCTGTAGGAGATCTGTTGATGGGGTTGTAGATTCTTTGCTGGTCAAACGCCCCACTGCTGGTCGACCGCTGGGGGCATGAGGAATGTTGAGGAGCTTACCCATTGTCAATGACGAGAGCTGCAACTTCTTCTGTAGGTGGAGAGAGATGTTAGCTGATGTTCAAGACCATATCGGTTCATGCGCCGACTGAAGCAATCGACACTTTGTCGGAGCTGGGTGAAGAGGTCTGCGTACCTTCCATGGCGTCGGATTAAAGACCTGGGTCAGATTAAAGAGGTTGAGTGGGATATGGCGGTGAAGCTCTCACGTCGATGATATCGAGGAGAGAATGATGGTTTGGATGATGGTATGAAGCACGAAGGAGATTCGTGGTCAAGCTGTTGACAGTGTGGAGTTGTCGAGGAGGGAGAGTTCAGGAGAGGATGGAAGTTGAGTTGGGAAGGCTAGGTCGATGTCACGAAGGTGTGTGGGCCGCGATTACCAGTTCGGGAGGCGAAGCGAACACTAAATGCCAACAACGCTGCTTTAAACCACGCGATTGGCTGGAATTGGGAGAAAGATCAGACGGAGGCAAGTGCGGACGAAGCGATGGAGGCAATGCAGACAATGCAATGCGATTGTTAATAGAGAGGAGCGAGAGAGGAAAGAGGGGGGTTTGATTATGGCATCAATCGGTGAACATAGAGGGGGTATGGTAAGTGAATGGGCAGCAGAATGGGCGTGTGAATCAGCGTGGCAGGACTGAAGCTGAAAGTCAGTCAGTAGTTATGTGGCTATGGGCTGTAGATATCGGTGTGATTCCCATGCTCTTTATTCTTCACTATCTCTACTTCTATACGGAGTCTCTGCACTGGCAATTTCCTTTTCAATACTTTCTTCATCCAGCAGCCCGGTCTCTACCCCAACATTTCTATGCAGACAAGGGTTCCGCATCACCGCTATCACACCGCAACTATCCCAAAACAAACCCCGAATCCTTTGGATATATTGACATTGGCACTTTGCAACCTCCAAGTCAAGTCGGCAACCAAATCCAAAACCACACTTCTATCGGCATCCCAATGTGGTGACCGTGTCAGACGCGCGTCAAGAGAGAGCTTCCTATCCAGAGAAATCCGTTGGAAGCACAAGACCTCTGCCAAGCAGGCTTCGCCCATTGCACCACAGCCAAAGAGCAGCGCTTGTGCTTCTGGTCAGACGGAATACGCAAGCATTCTGACTAAAAGCACAATTAATGGCCATGTACGTCAGATCAATTGTTGATCTTCCTTAGCCACGGACTTGACTCGGCCACGACCGAGGCCAGCATGATGGATGGCGGGTGCTCCAAGTGCTACGAATACGGTGCCTCAGAGGAATACGTTGTGCAAGAAAGGAGGGGCAGGCCAGCTCGTAGTGGGGTAACTTTTTGCCAGCAAGGCAAGTCATCCCGCCATACCACACGCATCATTTTATTCTTTGCATGAAGCAGCATATTGTTGATTTCTCTGTGCACTATGTTGTCCATTTAAGCTTTGGCATCTACCTGGGACCCGCAGACTACCTATTAGCACCATCGAACTACTTTGGAGGCATCTGCCATGAACTTTCGAACCGGACTGCCGCTTCCTTACTTCACGTGATGTGGGGGTTTGCGGTTTTGAGGGTTGAAGGCTGTCAAGCTGCTGTAGGATAAGAAATTTAGACTTCGAGTGACGTACAAGCGAGAAAACCTAAGGAATATTTTCAGATTGCCCAGGACTTTGACAATTGTAATAAGTATATTGCAATGAGATTCATTGTAATGGGGAAATTCATGGAACAAAGAAATCAACAATGTGTCTATCTTTTCGAATTGCTCGAACAAGATGTTCTGGAGTTGTCATAGGGGAATAAGTCAAACCAGAAATTCCGAGTAATTTGTAAGCGAAAAAAACAGTTCCGTTGAAGGTAACAAGCTATCACTATCTCTAATGATATCCCATAAAGTTTCGTCCTTCGTTGCAGCTCATCAAATCGTCTCTAAGGCCCCCGAAGTTGTGGACCTTGCAAAATTCCGTGATATCATAAGGACGCCAGACTCCATCCCAATGCAAAATCCGAACCATATATCCCATACTCCATCCACCCACTATATGCCCCTCTCAAATCAAGCCTTCACACCCTTAGCAGCTTCCTCCCTCAGCTTCCCAATAACAACATCCACAGCATCCATATCACTCGCATCCACCTTCCCCCCAAACTCCTTCCACTCCTCAATCTTCCCCAACTCCTCCGTCAAAACATCCATAGCAGGCTGATAATTCCTCACCGCAGAACTAACAGCATAAACCGCTTTCCTCCTCGTCTTCTCCCCCTCCCCCTTACTCGTCGCAACCTTCACCAGCGGTCCAATTCCCCCCATAGCCAAAAGTCTCTCCTGACACGAAACATTATTCTGCACCGCCGTGCCCACACACCACGCAGCCATCATCCGGATCTCCCCCTCCTCATGTGCCAAACACCCCAGCAACGGCGTCCAGAGATTCAGAGGACCGAGGTTGTTCGCATTATCCAAGTTCTCAATCAATTGCTCGAAATTATCGAAGGCGACGATTTTGTCCGAGACTGTGACTTCAGGATCGGAGGTTGTGATTGCGGACATGGAGGAGACCATTAGGTCTGCGTCTGAGGGGCCGCCGAAGAGGGCTGCGAGTGCTTCGGGGTTGAGTGTGCTTTGAGGGGGAGGCGCGGTGGGGTCTGCTGCTGTGGCTGAGGAGTTTTCGACGCTCCATTTGAGGAGGGTGGACATGTTTGGGTCCATTTTGGGTTGGGTTTGTAGACTTTAGATTATGTGAGGTAGTGTCTGGTTTGAGGAGGGCTTTTGTGTCTGTGGTGGGCTTTTGAAGGTGTTGATGGCGGGGTACTTTTTGAGGTTTTGATTTGCTGAATTGAGTTTTGCGGCCGAGAACCGAAAAAGCTGTGAGGTTGGTAGAATCTCAGGTCTTGAGGTTTGTATTTCAAAGGTTGCAAGATAATTGTGAAATGCGGTTTCTGTTTTGCGTTGTGGTTTTGGGGTATAATTTTTCTACTTTGTTCTCGATGGTTCCAGCATGGATTGGAAACTTTTTGGCTACACACACACCCATATATTTGTTCGTAGGCACCCGTTTAGCTAGTGCCTCGGACACAAAGTTTGTCTATGACATTCCCACGCAAGACTCCTTGTCAAGCTCAGTTCATGCTCAGTTCATCATTGCTCAATTTCTTCATGATTTCATTGTTTTGCTTTATAGTCACGGCTGAGTTATTGAGCTGTACGGTTCTCCTCAATGCTATGGTTTTCTCTTGATATATTTGTTCTTCTCGTCTTTTAAGCTCCACTTACAGCAGGAACTATCTCACTCGCGAGGACCACTGGCTCCAAGGGATGTCGAAGTGGCTTTTCCCCCCTGAAGGCCATGTCAACCCTCCCGTAGGATACGGTTTTGGCTTCGGCAAATCACAGTCAACGATGTTGCTGCAGCACAGCTCCCAGGCCGCCGAAAGTTTTTGGAAGCAGCCAATGAGACCGCACTGATTTTTTGTGAAACCTGAACTCAAGTCGAATACAAATGAGGGTCATCCTCCACTCCATCAGAAATTGCAATTCACAGCTTCTTTCAATTTCTTGGGATTGTTATATAATTTCTTTCTTGGGTTCGAGCGTAGCCTTTTTCAAAATCTATCCTTTTACCATGTCACAAACAAGGCTGTAGGCCCTAATGGCTACCAAGCGAAAAAGACCAGCAATAAAAGCTCCGGACGAGGAGGAATGGGCGTCCTACAAGACAGTTCTGTGCGAACTGTACCCCAAGAAGAAACTTTCCGATATAATCACGCATATGGAAAGAGAGCATGGATTTGTTGCATCGTAGGTTTTTGATCTTATCGATTTGGATCAGGCTGGCTGACTTGACTAGAAAAAACCAATATGAGAGGAGGTTCAATAATTGGAGGCTTAGAAAAAATTTAACCTCTGACGAGTGGAAACTTGTCCTTGCCATAACGGAGAAGCGAAAAGAAAGCCACAAAGACAGCCAAATTGCTTTAAATGGCATGCCTATCCCCGGGAATAGGCTCAAAAAAGAGGAAACAAGGCACGCTTTATCTATACTCAACGATATTCGAACTGTTTGTAAGACAGAGATCTCTTGAGAAGCATCTAGAAGTTGAGCTGACCTTACGGACAGATCGTGACTGTTCCTTGCCAGCTGATATTTGCATTTCCACCCCGCGCCCGGCTATCCTAGAGGCTATCCGAAACATTGAGTTCCATAACCTCCCCAGTTTTGCATTGATGGATTTCTTTTCTACGCCGGGTATTTCTGATCTAATGCAAGCCGAGGATCCGAGCAACGGTCCTAATAATATCGTTCAGGTGTGCTCCGTCTGTTTCACGCCAATCCCGCAAACTCATTGCAATCTGGGTGGTCACCTTTGGCGACCCCAACTACCTCTTCGCGAACGACTAATGCTGAAGAGGGTAATTCCTACTTACCTGGAATTCTTGAAGCGGTCGGAGTCCAATCGACAATACATGAAAATATTCTCCCAGGCCTTTCTAACTGTGGCGAGATTGCGGTCGCGCGAACACAGTTCGAAAAACAAGAGATCATACTACGCGAAGTAGGACTGTCGTCACTTGAAAGATGTGATGGCGAAACTGCGAATCGAATCAATACAATACTCGGCCCTCCATCACCTGAAAGCCTATCACAGTTTACGGCATTTCTTTCGTGCTTGTCTTCGAATAATATGATAGAAGATGTTCAAGGACAAAGGAGACTCCTTCGGTGTATTGGATCCCAGAGCCCACGCTTTCTTCGGGGTGTTTTTGCTCTGAAAACGCCTGCATCTCAAGCTTGCCTCGAGGCTCTACTACCCTACGCAGTCATGGCTAATGACTCTACTACATTCGAAATTCTGTTCGGGGCGGATACCTCAAAAGAATGGTATCATGGAAGACGAGAGTACTTGCTGTTAGCGGCTGTTCAGTTTAACTTACTCGATATAGTGCGCGACCTTTGTAATGAAGGCACATATGTCAATTGTCGTCTTCCATGGTATCCTGGGGCTTCAGGGTCATGGACACCTCTAGGTGCTGCCATTAGCAGTGAGATGGCACTGATTCTTCTAGCTGCTGGCTCTGAAGTGGACGCCCAAAACGATTACCAATACGAGGGTGATGGAAGAACACCCTCAATGGCAAATCAGCCACTCATTATGAGGGCAGTTGTGCGATGCCAAGCCGATCTTGTAAACACGTTAGTGGATGCCGGGGCGAGCTACAATCCAAATATGCAATTACCTCATGGAACGCAGTTAGCTTGGGCTATCATCAATAGGGATACCAGGATGGTGGAGTTTATGTTCAACATGGGTGCCGATTGTGAACATTTTGGTCATTTCTATCACGCAGACCGAAAATATACTTCGGCACTCCAGCTTGCAGCCTTTCTTGGTTGCAAAGAGATTGTTCGTGCGATTCTAAATACTCCGTCTGGAAGATCATCTATGTTAAAAAATAACGGTCGATGGGCCCCATTGCGAGACGCTGCCATGTCAGGTGAATTGGAGATAGTGGAACTCTTGATTTCTGCTGGCGCATCTGTCAATGCTGGCCGTGCTATTGATCCACAAGACCTCTTTCAATGTCGAGCGGCCATGGAACCTACGACACCCTTGATTGCAGCAATCTGTGCAGGTCATATAGAAGTCATCAAGATTCTAATTCGCGAGTCCGTCGACGTAAATGGTTGGGGCTTTTCAGAGCAAGGCACATCTGCGCTCGAGGCCGCCGAAAACCTAGGCCGTGAAGACATAATCGTGCTTCTAAGTGATTCAGGGGCCGTGAAATATCCTTTCGGAACTGGAGATTACGAAATAATCGAGCTTTACTTTGCCGCAAGGATACATAACCTCGAAAGAGTGCGTGATCTAGTGGCTCGAGGTTTTGACGTTAGCCATATCCTCGATGCAGCCCCGAAACACTTCAATCTGGAAAATGAAAGAGTTTGCAGCATACTTGAGAACGTTATTTCAACATTTATCAATGTCTGCGGCGACAAAATCAATTCCAGAGGTCTTCTGTCGGGAAGAACAGCTTTGGAAATCGCCATCCGAACGAAACAATCTACTGCAGCCTGGGAACTAATGTTGGGAGGCGCAGACTTGGATATGCCTTGGTCTTCTACACTTACCAACTCACTCAATTGGGCTGTACGCGAAACAGATTTCGCTATGGCGCGGCTCCTTGTATTGCACGGAGCAAAAAGAGTTCAGCCCCTTTTCGAGACTGATTTGGATGTGATTTTTAAAGTGGATCATGATTTCAATCTTATTTCATTTCTGGTTGGCAATGGAATTGATTGTTCTCTAACAGAATGGTACAGAACCGCTCTCAGTAGAATTTGCAACCTGAAACTACCCATCGACTCGATACGATTGTTGATAGAGCGGGGAGCAGATGTGAATGCTCCCCCTAATTTTCAAAATTCCGGGCTCTATGGAACACCTTTGCAGATTGCTGCTAAAGCTAACTTACCTCTCGCTATCATTCAACTATTGGTAGAAAATGGTGCGGATATAAATGCAGCAAATGGTAGGCAAGCGGCACTCCAAGCTTCCATTACACCATATGATTACGATCGCGATCAAAACTTGATTGCGAGCATGGAAACAATCATTTTCTTGCTTGAAAAGGGCGCGAATGTCAACGGAGTCTCCATTTATGGAATGACCCCTCTCCAAGCGGCAGCAAGCCGAGGATATCTCAAGATAGCCCATATGTTGCTTGAACGTGGCGCCAATCTTAATGCAACACAAATTTTGGTAGGTTTTTGGAAAGGTCGCACGGCATTAGAAGTGGCTGCAGAACATGGACGTCTGGACATGGTCCAACTACTTCTGAACGCTGGAGCTCGTGCCAGATATGGAGCCGTCAACTTTGCTAAACGAAATTGTCATTTCGTTATCGCGGATCTCATCAGAGAGGAGATCAAGAAGAAGGAAGCGGAAGCAAGGGGAATAGAAGGTTATCATCATCCGTCGCTTTGTTGGTCCAAGTTCATTGACCGATTTTGTAACAGAAATCTACGGAGCCGAGGAGTAATGATGCTTGGGCACTGGTCCTACAGTTTCTGGCAGAGGCCTTCTCTTGCAGAAGAAATTGGAAACTCCCACCGCGATAATGAGTTTAATTCTCTAACAGTATATACTATATCTTGCGAATGTCACCACGTTTTCTTCGTGAAAAGTCTGTCCCCATAGAGAGAATCTAGCCTCTTCTAAAGCAACAGCAATGACTCTAACAAAATACCGTTCGTTACATTCAACCCTACCCAAAAGACCCCAACACTTTTCCAAACCCCGTTCTGCCCATCACTTATCCCTTGCTCCATAATACAACTAAAACAAGACGTCTTAGCATTATCCCGATAATCTTTTAAGCTAAAATAAGGCGATATTAAGCCCCGCTCAATACCAGGCTCTTAATAATACACAAATTGGCAGGAAAATTCTTTTATCGTTCTACATTTTTAAGAGTTAGGTTTAAGTAATTAACCAGTTCCTTGGGTCGTTTTCTTGAATTGTCTTAGAAAGCCGGATCAGTCAGTGAGACGGTGCTAGAATATTGGAATAATTAAGAATTATTCAGCATACAGCGGCAGGGTTATAGGGATACCTACTTTATATATATCTACTATACTACTATTTTCTTACCTACCGCGAGCTAGAACTTAAATGTTCCAACGCACTTTTTGTTTTTTACTAAATACGTAGTAGATAAATCCTAGTTTCTTTCATGCTAGAAGAAGAGTTTATAATACGGAATAGATACGAGTAAGCTAGAATCAAGAGAGAAGCTAGCTAGGGGGTGCAGGAAGTCTTTATAAGATGACCCTACTATAACTAAGTAGAAGCCGCTAGAATACCAGGTAACCGAGATAACCGAGACACGCGGTCAGGGGTCAGGCAGTAGAGTGCTATAACAATTACCGCTACAAAATCGAAAGACGATGCCATAGCGTTACTCATCCCTCGGTGGACGAGACTTAATAAGTACCTATCCGAGAATCGAAGTAAATAAGTACAGTATGCTGTCAATTCCAAATCCTCGTCCGCGAAACCCTCGATAAGTACAATCGACAAGTGTCAGCGTCTATCCATCAACATCCATCCTCTCCACATCACAACCTAACATACACAACCCAAAATTCAAAATGAGGGAAATTTCGTAAGCGAGCGACAGGGGAGTCGGTGTGTGTCCTCGTCCCTGAAAGTCCTTCGGGATCCTAAGTATATTTATCTTGTTGTATCTCCCGTGCCTTGTCGTTAGGTTTTTTCCTTTGCTCCTTCCGCTTTTTGTCTCTTTGCCTGCGTTGTATAGTATTGTGTGTTAGGGAGTACACTATCTAACTGAGATTTTAAGTCCTTTTTTACTCTAGCGACTCTTTTGTAGTAGGAGAGCTAGTAATTGGTTTTCTAGGCGGGCGTTTTTATATGTAATTAGAAATAAGGATATAAGTAGAATTTGGATATCGAGTTCTTTTATGATTCTAAGGTTGTGTAAGAGTGCTACCTTTAATTGGAATATAATAAGCATAACTTTTGGGTTATCTAAAGGAGTGGCCGCGAATAGTGGCTAAGGTAGGGTTTAGCTAGAATACACGTATAACGAGTTCACGAAGGCGTAACCCTAGTTTTTATAAAACTCGAGTGATTTTAGTAAGTCCGAGCGAGTAGAGGCTTAAGTATATACTATTAAAGTACTGTTTAGTATAAATAGGGAAGTTTTTTTTAATATAACCGATTTTTGTAAATAATAGTTTTTACTTATTTATAATATGTATATAACGTCTTTGTTAGGGGGGTATCTTAGGGGGTATCTTATAGTGTCTATAAGGGGGAGAGGGGCTATATACTTATATATATATATATATATAGTAGTAGGTACTATTAATATTATGTATACTAAGCGAGTTTATAGAGAGTAATTTTATATATTAGATTAAGAGTTTTCGCGTATCGCGATATATCCTCTAATTTATATAATATACTCTAGATAAAGCTAGATTATATATTCGAACGAGTACTTTTATTTTTACTCGGTATATAAGCTAAACGTTCCTATACTATATACTCA
This sequence comes from Hymenoscyphus occultus, assembly GCA_900536445.1. Classification (NCBI taxonomy): domain Eukaryota; kingdom Fungi; phylum Ascomycota; class Leotiomycetes; order Helotiales; family Helotiaceae; genus Hymenoscyphus; species Hymenoscyphus occultus. Next base: position 2,000 of record UNPT01000211.1, on the reverse strand, counting down.
GAGTATATAGCTATATCTTATATAGTATACCTTAGTATAAGGCCCGAGCTAAATAGATACTAAACGAGGCGAAAGGGGGGTTGTTTTATAAGGTATCTACTAGCTTATAAGAGTAGATTTCGGTTAGTTTTCTACTAGCTTACGAGGATATAAGTTAAGGCTATTCGGAATTATAAGTATAGAAATAAGTTAATCTTTTAACTAATAGGCCTTATAAAGAGATTAGTCTAAAACAAGGGTATTAAGAAATCGGTTTATAGTAGAGGAGGATAGTTAGCGCTCACTTGAAGGTATTTAATGTGTTATAATATATAACCGGGCAATAAAGCAGTTATAAATTTACGAATACAACTAGTCTAAGAGTATTAGAAGATAAAACAAGATACTATTGGAATAAGCTGTATAAAGTAGAATGAGAAGAGAAGAGCTAGCTAGGGGGTGAGCAGGGCTCTAATATAAGAGCTGTCTGTCGGCCTAGAAGTGTCCGGAATAGGACTAGCGCCTTCTATGGAACATACTAATGCCAGACAGTAGAGCCGAGAGTGCTCGTGTCGTAACAATTGCCGCTACAAAATCGAAAGACGATACCCTAGCGCCACTAATCCCTCTATAGACAAGACTCTTAATAAGTACTTATCCGATATCCGAATCCAAAATAAGTGTACTATCGAATCCGAATCCAAATCCAAATCCAAATCGGTGGCTCTTTATAAGTACATGCCGATATCCAAATGCAAGTCCAAATACCATGTAAAATCCATATTCGAATGAGTGTTCAGATTGGTCCCAATTCCATGTACCGGTATCCATACATCAATATCTATATATCAATATCTATACATTAATATCCATACTAAATCCAAAGTAATGCGATGTATCCAGTCCTAAACAAATAAAAAAAGGTCGGTTCCATGAACAAGTGCGTAGTGAGTCTGTTCCTCCACGCCTTTCTAGATCCTCTGCGTATATTCATTCAGGGTCAAAGGGGTGAAAACCGAAGCCTTTTCTGTCCGACTATTGTACCTGATTGTACTCGTGTCTGGGTTCGCTTAATGAAAAGAGGGGGAATTTGGAATTTAGCTGTTTGTACTTTACTTATTGGTTCGAAAAAGAGAGGTGTTAAGAAGTGACAACAAGAGCCTTCGCTATGTGTTTTAATGTTATATTCTAACTTATTAAGTTTAAGTTCGAGTTTCTAATTATCTTAAGAGTTCTAGATTATTATTATATAAATAGGAATAGTATATATAGATATATAAATAATAATAAGTATAATATATATAACGAGCGAAGGTAGCTAGAATAGCCGGCTATATATAGGATAAATACTAACGTAAGTAATAACGAATCCTTGTGACGAGCATGGATGGAATAGCTTTAACCAACTGCGCCAGCGGGCCAAAAAGGCACAAGAATTGATCGACGATCAATTCGCTATTCTACTACATTAGGAATGCACCCAGCACCACCCCGTGACTCTCAGCCACGTGACGATCCGTTACAATCCTAGTTATTATAATTATCTAGGTCTAGAAATAGTTTTATAATAGTTTTACTTTTATATAACTATTTAAAAAACTTAGTTTTCTTCTAAGGTAATTAATAAAAACCCTTATTTTATTATCTTTTATTTATAAATTAATAAATTAAATTCTTTTATTTTAAATCTTTAAAATATTAAAAGTATTTAATAAATATAAAAACGAAACTAATTAGTTTATTTTCTTAATATTTATACTAATACTAATAAAAACCTTGTTTCTTAAAATGTTCTATATTTATTTATTTATTTATTTCTATTTAACGTCCGGCGGATACTAACACCTAAAGGCTAGCTCCTAGGTAATTCCTAGACAGGACAAAGGACGCTAGGGGGGAAAATCCTCCCTAGGCTACAGGGGTCGCAGATAAGAAAGCCTATCTACTAGTGACAGTTTAAAGAGAGACCCCACTTCCGGGAAAACTCCTATATATAGTTACAAGAGAGAGCAGTAATAGAC
>UNPT01000097.1:0-142054 GCA_900536445.1 Hymenoscyphus occultus | reverse complement strand
TCCTTGCTATTCTCTCTAATACCCCGCTTAAGGGTCGCTGTACAAAGCGGGAGAGTAGAAGGGGGGAGGTTACGAGCGCCGAGTCCTGCAGCCTTATCGGCTATCTCGTTCCCAAGGATACCAATGTGGCTAGGGCACCACCTAGTACTAATTTTGCCAGGAAAGTTGGCTGTATATTGGTAGACCCTATTAAAGACTTCCTGTGAGGTGCCGAGAGGCTGGTATGTAAGCTGTAGAGTCGCTTCGAGGTTATCGAGGCAAATCCAGCACTTCTCAGCCTGCCCCCAAAAGGGGGAGCTAATCGCTAGCTCGAGTCCGCACAGGGCGGCCCTAGCCTCGGCGTCGTAGATCTCTAGAGAGCTACCAAAGGAATAGGCCTTAGTGTCGAGGACAACCCCGCTCCTAGTCAGGCATACCCCCCCTCCGGAGTCCCCTGAGTCGAGCCGAGAGCTATCTATATAGACAACTAGGTCAAAGGGTAGAACTGTTCGTAGAAAGGAGAGGAAGTCTACCTTATATTATTCCTTATTACGGAGAGGAGAGGGACCCACTACCTCAGCAAGTCTTTTAGCTCTGTCGAACCCTCTTAGCCACGGGGCTAGCTATATCGGGTCTATTGTCTCAGAGACTGGAAGGGCCCGTCGCTGTCTATAGAGGAGCCTTGTACTACTACAAGGGTTGTCTAGACATCTCCGGTAAAAGATATGTATTAGTTTAGTTTAAATATACAGTAGAGTCGGCCTGCTTCTCTCTACGCTAGAAGCCTCTACAACGCTTTTCCCCTGTGTTTCGCCTCCCAGGTTCGGAAGAGAGGGGGACAAGGCCTCTCTATCCACGTCTCCCTTACAGTTTGCTCCTTAAGCTCACGATTGCCAACTAGCTAGCTACTCTCTATGCTCTCTTCGTAAACCGACATGCGCCTTCGTCCTCTCGGGCCATATAGACAGTGTTATATAGAGCAATGAATCACCATCCTCCCTTCTATCGCTGCTATTATATGCCTCGCCTTAAGGGTTTGACCCCTCTTCGCGATACCCTGCCACATCTCTGCTATATACTAGCAGGGCCGACCATGCCTCGCAGGATTTGCGTAGAATACACCCTTAGCCAGGTAGCATACTCTATGTGTTTCCATCTCACTAACTAAAGCGATGCTTCTATTCTCCCTTTGTGCCTCAAATCCCTAGCTTTCTGTCGACCTAGTCCCTGGGCCCCGATCGTGTAGAGTGAGCCGGCCTTCCTGCCTTGTATGTTATGAAATCGCGTTTCTAGGCGTGTAGGCAGAGAGAGGGCTGGTATCGTATGTATAAGAGATTCGTGAATTGTCCTCGGGCTTGTCTCAATAGCGGTTCTTCCCTGCAAATATACCCTTCTAAAGAGAGTTCCACTACCTAAGCAGAGGGGTTAAAAGAAGAGGAGAAACTCCATCCGAACCATTTCCCTCTATTTATCCCTCCTTCGTACAATACGAGATCCCAGCTCTTTGCCGTCCCTCTAGGCTTATCTACCCTCGTAGTACATAACCCTCCTTCTACCCTTTCTTCTTTAACAGACGCTCTATTCTCTTCGTCGTAAAGGTCGACCGTCTTAGGGGGAAGGCTATAATCCTTGAAGCAGAGACCTCTGCTCTATACTAGCTAGCGGAGCCCCTATTTTTGCCGGTTGTAAAAACTCTACAAATGCCGCCCCAGAGGTGCCCTATCCGCCGATGTAGTCATTGCTGCTTAGAAATTCGACCGCGTAGATATCGAAGATGTACCTGGTCGCAAGGCAGGGAATCGGACGGTTAGGTGGTTTTTAAATCTAGTGGCGTTAGCTACCATTCCTCTATTCTAGTAAGGCCACGTAGCGATACCCTCGTTAGATCACCACGACGCTCACACTAGCTCTAACGAATACGAGAGTATCTCATCAGCTCTAGGATAATATTGCAATCCTAGGTTCGTAGCCAGCGCCTCGTACAGGCTGAGATTTCGACTTTTGCTGGCCTATTTAGTCTAGTACGTTACTAAGTATAGTCTTCTTTATCTTTTAAAGTTAGTCTAGTATTAGTATAAGTAAATACTACTTATATACTAGTACTTAATACTAAGTAGTACTTATAATACCTTTACTTAGTATATATAACTAATAGTTAATATATTATAATAATATTAATACGAAACTATTAGCCTTATATTAATACCTTTCCTTATTATCTTTCGGCTCTATTAACTTAGAGTTAAACTAATAGTTATAATTAGCTAGAAATAGTTAAAATAAAATAAGATTAGGTTAAAAATGTAATAGACGTGCTTCTAGACAGTCGGAATAAACAACACTCTATTCTTAGGACAATAGATAAGGAGAGAAGGAGAGCTCGAGAGAGCTAGGAACTAAATACAGGTCGTGCGCGCTAGTACTAGCGCGCCTCGCCGAGCGAGCATGTGACATCCAACCCTGGTGACTATAACCGTTACAAAAAATAAGAAAGTAAGGGAAAAACTACTTATATAACTAGTAGCTAAGAGCTAAGATAAGCTTAAAACTCTAAAATCTTATTCTCTCTAGATAATTATAAATAAGTAATACTAAACTATAATAATAGAATATTTATAAAATATAAATAGATTTATTATATTTAGATAAAATAAATATTTCTTCTTAATTAAAGTATTTTCTAAACTTATAATCTAATATAATAAAGTAGTTTAAATAATTATTTATATTAATATAGAATAATTAGCTAGCTATAATAGTAGTATTAAATATAAGGTTTAATAATAACTAAGGAAATACGAGATTATTATAATAAGAGCTAGAAGCTAAGTTCGAGCTAGTACTAGTACTAGAAGCGAAAGTATAAGTATATACTATATTAAATATTTTCAGTTCTTTTATTAATATACGTTATTTTATATATCTTAGTAACTATTTATTAATAAAGCTAACTTTTAGTAAATTCGAAATATATAAAGTTATACTAAAGCTAAATACTATTTAGCTTATATAAATTAGTATTTAGTATATTAGTATACTAAGTCGAATACGCTAAATTAAAGCCTATATTATCCTACTAAGTATTAGGGTTAGGCATTTAGATCTAATTTATATAAATTAGCTATAATTAGTAAATTAGGCGTTTAGGCGATAATAAATTAGATTCTAATTATATGCGTTACATGACCTAAGAAGTGACCTCGGGGCGGAATATCCTAATATCCGGCGGGGCTACAACACTAAATTCCTAGTACTCTTATTGTTAATTTTCTATAGAGGAAAGACTTATTAAACTTAGGAGAGTACTTATATAAATAGAAGAAGACGACGAATCTAATAAGGAAGAGGTTTAGTATTAAGAATTCTATAAATTAAGTACTATTCTATATGTGACGAGCATGGATGGAATAGCTTTAACCAACTGCGCCAGCGGGCCAAAAAGGCACAAGAATTAATCGACGATCAATTCGCTATTCTACTACATTAGGAATGCACCCGGCACTACCCCGTGACTCCCAGCCACGTGACGATCCGTCACACTATATACATTTTCAGTAGTCTTTCTAGTGAATTTTATCTATATTTACTCTCTTTCGTGCCCTCCTTATACTACTAAAACCATGCCAAGATTATAAATTAGATGCCAAAAAATAAATTACGCTAATTTACGGGTTTGAAAATTAGATTTAGTAAATCTAAATTTAGATTCGACAACCCTACTAAGTATAAATAGTATAAGTGTTATAATAAAGAAGTAGAAAGTTAAATTAACTTAGTATTACTTAGAAGTATACTAAAATAATAAGTTAACTCTATAAGCTATAAAATAACCCGAGTTAACTAACTCTTAGTAACCCTATAAATTATAGTATTCTTCGGTAGAATAGAATAATTATAAATTAGGTTTACGAATTAGAATTAGATATAAATAGAAAAAGGGAAAAGGGAGTAATAGAATAAAGGTAGAGTAAGGAGTATGTTTTTTCTCTTCTTTATAAGTAGTTATATAACTAAAGGGGTATATTAGAAATAGTAAATAGGTTATAATTTATAATTTATAATATGTCTATTAATCACATACTAACTTGCGAGCTCCGCTGGATGCGGACTAGCGTGGCTTAATCCTAGTATAAATAGTCAGGGCCTCTTAGCACTTAGTTAATTGAAGAGTTTTCCGCCCAGAGTCCTGATAACAACTAACCGCCTATAATCCTTCTAGTGTCTTCCTTGATGCTCGTAGTATAAAAGATACGTTTAGCTTCCCAGGATGTTGGTTAAATTGGTCCTTTATGTCCCGGCACACAGCAACGCCGTCCTCTCTAGGCCCAAAACTAATATCGTAATTCATTACAAGCATAGCAATAACTCCGCGTAGCTATATTAGGGCCTGGTTCTTCCCGATACACGTGTACCGTCCTGTAAGACAGTTAGAACCTGACCCTCAAATAGAATTAATAACTTCGGCCTCACCTATTAAGAATAGAGAAAACCCGGATTTGTCCTTAATCATGTTTAGTCGTGAGTACCATCTCTCCGGGATAAACTCAAGGGGTTTCTCATAGTAATCCTCTACTATTTTATACGTTAAAAAACGTATTGAGTAAGCAGTGACTAACTAAGAACTTACATCTACCAAGTACATATTAAGGGGCGCAGATGGTGACGTTTCCTAGTATATATATATTACCTATGGTAAGACCCTCAGGAGGTGTGTCACGGAGCCTACCAGTTGGAAGCGCAGGATGTAAGCGAAAGGTTTCGTTAATAATACTATTAAGGTGTTGTAGTTCACGCAAGGCTACCACATCAAATACCGAATGCACTTTGTCTAGCTCGAGGCGTAATTCAACAACCTGTCTTGGGTCTTGGCAAATGTGGTAGAGAATATATGTCAGGGTAGAAGCCACAGTGTCGCTATTGTACCGATTAGATGTTAATTGAGATATATTTAGTAGTGTATATTTACCTTCTAGCAATAACAGCAGCGAAAGCATCGCCAGTAAGCTAATCTAGCTCTTTCGTTATTTTAATATTGCCTTTCTGAGACGGATCGTTAAGCCAAGACATGATCTAATGGACTTATTAGTACATAAAGCATTCTACTCTATATGTGTTAAGGAGTTATACATCACGTGGGCCCGTTGTAGCGCTATTCTACAAGTGATATAAAGAGTTAGTTGCATTGTTTCGCAGATGTCTAGTAATGGCTAGGAAATGATAGAGATATATACTTGTAATCTCTTCTTAACTTATTGGCGCGACCATTTAAGTAATTTCTTCCAAGATAAGGCAATTCCAGGGATACTATATCCTACTCTAACAAGCCATGGCACAAGAGAGAAAGGCCCGAGAAATCCCATACTATTATATAGCTGGTTAATCGCAAAGTAGTTCTTCTCTTCTGTGAGCATATTTAAGGACTTTCCAAAAGCAAGCCGGCCTATAACATCGAAGGTATAGAGATAGAACAATCTAGAAACCTCAACAAGAGCTCCTTTTCTAGCTCTGATCTTATGATTTAATGCTTTTGCGTAATCGGCAAGAATAGGTTTATAGGCTCGCAGAGCTATATAGACCGTTAATTGAGAACATTAAAGGTTGTTAATTCGTAAAGTCATTGTGCTCACCTGAAGTTCTAAAGCCACGATCCTAAACCCGTCGTCTTGCCTGGTGCATCACTTTGTCCCGGGTGGTAGCTACCGATACACGTAGAATAAGAAGATCGTACCATGGAGATTTGTTACATGAAGTGCCAAAGCCATCGAGTGCGAGTACCGCTTTAGCGTTAAATATGGTTAACTCGTTCGGACCTGCGAATTCATTGTAAGCTTCTATGAGTGAGAGCCGAGAGGGACAAGGAACGTAGCTTATCTGTTCGTATAACTTCACTGTACTTCTCATGTATCTTTTGTATTAATTTATAGTTCTTTGCATCGAGATATTTTGAGATATGCCAGAGCTTGGTGATTTTAGCCATATAAGGACCCGGGAAATAATGTAATCGATACAAGAAGGCCTGATATATTACTATACTAGAAAAGAGGGAAAAGGCGTAAATAGTAACTAAAAGTAGTATAAACTTAGTTAAAACAACAATTCCTAAGTAAGTATATAGGCAGGAAAATAGAAAGATAGCTACAATAAGGTACTTTCGAAACAACGCTGGTACTTAAACATAGTACTCTCTACGAATAAAAAACAAAAGATACGAGAAAATACTAGCTACTACTGCTACAAGACATAGCGATATTATAGTAATATAAAACATTTTTGATAGTTGACTCTTAATCGATTCTATGTAATCTAGCTTAAGTTACTCTTTATTTTATAGTTATAATATAGTAAGAGATCTCGATATGTTCTAGATACATGTAATAGTACAGTTATTACGGCCTACAAATGTTAGTATCTCCTAGATAGATTAGTAGCCTATTTAATTAAAACTAAATATCCCTACGTAGAACATTGAAATAATATATTAAAATAGGTCGATATAGATAACCTAGAAATACTAAGCGATTAGCTTAAGTTAAAGCTTAATATATTAAGTAATATAATAATTTCGTAGTATATATATATATATATTCTTAAAATGAATTATTACTTTAGAAGGTATTTAGCTATATAAATCTCTCTATATAAATTAGATATAAAAGTCTAAGGTTTATATAAGCTAGAGAACCCTAGGAACTTATATAAAAGTTTTCTAAGTTATATATAAATTAAACTATTCTAATAAAATATATATACTACTATTTAGCTACTATAAAAGCCTTTTCTATTTTATTATATATTCGTTATTTTCTATATATAAAATAAAAAGATTTATACTTAGATTTATAATAGATTTATAATTACTTTAGTAAAAACTTATATAGCTATTGTAATGGGTTAGTACCCAGGATAAAGCACGGCTATGGAGTAGCTATGCACACGCACGTGCCTTCCCCTCTTTTCGTACCTTACCGCCATATTGTCAACGCTTAGAGTAAGAAGCTCTGACCAGGCATCAGAGACTTCACTGGTACGAAGAGCCTTCTTGTCAGGGTGGGGTATTGATTAGATTGTCCGCAAGGAGAGAAGGAGAGAACTCCTCGCGGTGGAACTAACTAAATAGCTACGGAATACCGAATACCCCTATTCACTCAAGCGAATCCATTCACTATAAAACTCGAAATCGAACCTTCACACCGCTTCCTACCCCTAGTCCTAGTCCTAACTTCCGTTATAAAGGTATCTACCATTTCCTTAGCTCTAGCTAGTTTAGATTTAGGTATCTACGTCTTGTTCTATTCTACTCGAAAGTACCTCTTACTACTAACTATTTTCTAACTAGTAATTTTGTGGATTCCCTATTCCTAAGTAGGGTCTATAATTAAAGTAGCCGGCTAAGTTTCTTCGAGGTTAGTGGGACTATCTTATTGCTGCCCTTAGCTTTGAGAAAGTAGTAATAATTCTTAAGAAAATATAAGACAGTATATGACTTCTAACTCTACTATCTTTAGTATAAAGGATCTATAGATAGGAATCCCTTCGCTCTCCTATATACTTCTAGACGAGGTTACTTCTATAGCTTAATATAAAACGTTAAGGGGATAAGTAGGGTAGGCTGCCGTATAATAGTCCCCTACGTCCTTCGTCCGCCTTACTAGTTTCCGTGGTCTAAAGCCTTTCTAAGAATTAGTAGTAATACTCCTATCGTTATAATCTCCGTTATTAGTATTATTAGTACTTCTATCGTTAACTATTTCCTGGTCTAAGGTTATAATTTTAGCGCGGGACTAGGATTCCGCGCTAGGTCTAAGTATACTAGAAGTAGTACTTGTGACGGTTATGGTCACGAGGGTTGGATGTCACATGCTCGCTCGGCGAGGCGCGCTAGTACTAGCGCGCACGACCTGTATTTAGTTCCCAGCTCTCTCGAGCTCTCCTTATCTCCTCATCTATTGTCCTAAGAATAGAGTGTTGTTTGTTCCGACTGTCCAGAAGCACGTCTGTCACAGTACTAGCTAATCTAATAGGGGCAATTTTATAAGGACTTTTACGGCGGAAGTTTTTAGTTATATCCTAGAGACGAAGCTTTAGTAGATGATCGTTCTTTAAGTCTAACTCCTAGGGAGAGGCCGCTACTAAGTCTAGCTACAAGGATTGCTCGAGAATGTTACTATTAGAGACTAGATTCTTAATGGAAACAGTAAATAACTCTCGTCCTTTTGTAGAGTAAGTACCGTTACGATCCTTAGCGCTTCCCTCGATAGATGTGACAGACGTGCTTCTGGACAGTCGGAACAAACAACACTCTATTCTTAGGACAATAGATGAGGAGAGAAGTAGAGCTCGAGAGAGCTGGGAACTAAATACAGGTCGTGCGCGCTAGTACTAGCGCGCCTCGCCGAGCGAGCATGTGACATCCAACCCTCGTGACCATAACCGTCACAATAGATACATTAGAGCCCCTATTCTCTAGCTCCTTAGTAATATCGAGATTCGTGCTTCCTTATATATTATTAGTATCTATCTATTTACTAGCTTAGTATATAATAGATCCTTAGCTAGGGGAGGCTAACCTTAGTCGGTTAGCAGGGAGCTAAAGCTAGTTATTATTAATTTTGCTACTAATTTTGTTATTTTCGCCTTAGTAGTTAGCGACGAGATAATAAGACGTAAGTAACGCTCTTGAGCTAAAGCTATCTATTAACTCGTTATCTATAATATATAAAGAATCGGGATAGCTATTAGCTATAAGGTCGATATTAGGGTCGGTGTAATTAGTTTTAGACTCGGCGCCTATAGATTTATTATTACTAAGTATAATCGGATCTAGGATTATATAAGTATAAAATCCGGGTTAAAGTAAGAACCTTAGTATACTTACCTTAAGTACTTCCTTCTAAGCGGCTAGAATTAAGAGGACCATTACGTCGATTGCTATTATCGATATTTTTAGTTATTTTACTATGGTTTAGTTTCGCGCTTACTAGCACGCTTTTCTACCTTGTACCTAACAGGAGGAGCTTATCTATATTAGAAAAGTTATTATCGTTATTATTGTGACGACACGTACGATATGTTGCCCGTGGGCGTCCAAGGTGTAGGTTATGGAATCGTAGAACTGTCTTATTCGAAGATTCTAAGCTGAGGAGAAGAGGAGAGCTCGAGAGAGCTCGAGTCTACATACATGGTGTGGGTCGCTAAGCGACGCCACGTGATACAAGTGGCACGTGATGGTCAGAACCGTCACAATTATTATTGTTACTGTTTGGGTCCGCGCTTGCTAAGTGGTTCTGCTACTTTATGCCCGACAGAAGCTTATCTATTTCTAGGAAGTCGTTATCGTCGTCGCTACCTAGGAGATTTTGTATTACTATTAGATTTTCTCTACAAATATTAGATATAATAGTTACGATAGAAAATCTTAACACTTACTATATATTTGAACTTTATTATTTCTATAACGCTAAACTACGTAGCGTTTCTAGGATGAATTACTCAAGTCTCGAGATTTGGTTATATTATCTTTCGAAGGATTATTCTGTTAATTGAAATCTAGTAGTATTTAGCGAATAGGAAAAGATGCTCTAGATGCTCTAACCCCATTTAGAGTCGTACGTGCTCCTAGCAAGCGATTAGGGCGGCTATTCAAGGCCGAAGAAGGTTAGTAAAATATTATATTGTCTATAGTAAGTACCAAATACGCGATTATACTCGGTAGGATAGATACTAAGGGAGGAATTTCTAGGTTTATATAGGAAGAACTTTCGTTGTTCTTAATACTTAGCTATAGGAAATAAAGTAGAGTATATAAATGTCTCCATAGGGAGGAAGCTCTATACTACTACTATAGATCTCGTAAAATTTAATCCTGCCATAAGTCCCTATTATAAAATGACCTCTAATCGGCTACCCTCGCCTAGTTCGAAGTCTTATACGATCCGTATAATCTCGTATACAGCTACGCTAAAATGATAACAGAAGTTCTACCTCGGCTCCTCCGTGACTAGGAACCTTCCTAATTTAAGTACATCCGCTCCCTCTCTATACCTTAGACTACTAATACTACGTAATTCCCAGCGGAACTAGGCAGAAGCTAGCTGCTTTGTCTTAAGGTATTTACTAGATTAGCTAGGCTATATCGTATATAAGGGAAAAGCCTCTAATGTAGTATTAACCGAGGGTTACGGCTGTAAGGATAGCGTTAGTATAACAGTAAGGGGCTACGCTCGTATCTCGGCTAATCTAATACAATCTAGAGTAATAATCGCTAGTATAATAAGTAAGGAAATCGAATATAGAGCGGTAGATCGAGGGTTCGGACTTTAACTAGGCGGTGTTGTAAGAGTCTTCTACTTTAGTAAGCCTAACGATAGCGGGTTACTAGCGTATAGTAAGAATTGAACGACCGAGCGAGCGGGGAAAGGGGTAGCGCTAGTAAGGAGATATCTTTCTAACTAGTAATTGCCTAGAATTAGGGTAGTAGAAGAGTTTAGCTACTCTACTTATAAGTCGGAATCTCTAGTATCTAGTCTCGAGATAGTAAGGCCTTTTCGTTATTAGGATATTACTTAGGTGAAGATCTATTTTAGGCCGAGGCTTACGTAGGGAGATAACTCTAAGATTATACCTACTCTATTGCCCCTGTAATAGTACTATAGCGGGAACCTCTGGCACCCGTGCCTATAGAACTATGAGTAATACTATAGGGAGAGAGGTAACGAGGAAAGTAATAGATTAAGAATTAGAGGATCGAAAGGAGACGACAAGATACGCGGTAGGTCGAAAGACCTCCCTAGAAGAGGAATTCTAGATGTAGAGCTTTTAAAAGCTACTAACTAAGAGCTCGAAACTTCGACACTCTTACTTAACACAGCTACTTAGTCGGTAATCAAATTCGTGCCCTCGCAGCTAGATAACAAGCCGACTATCGTCCTCGGAGAGCATCTATCTACTATAGTATAAATTAGCTCGTATAGTAAAGGTAGGGAGGGAGATAAGACCAATATAGAATAAGGCGGGCTGGGCGCCACGTATATAAGTCGGGAAAGACAGGACTATAAGTAAGGGTGAAGATAGTAGGTATAAGAATTACGACCGAAGTGAAAGGGAAGAGGGGTTCTTATAGACGACGTCGAAAAGCAGCGCTAGAGCGAAGTAAGTGTACCTTACCAGAAGCGGCGACGCACGGGCCTGCGCGCTACCAGAACGAGCATGTAACGAATACTCAAACTGGCTAACTAAACTTGGCTGGGTGTTCGCTGGTTGGTATGCTAGGATAAGAAGAAGACTATCGGGTTATTTACTTAGAAGTGAACTCGTTACTTGTATCAAAGATATCAAATAATATAATAAGATTAATAACTAAAGTTGAGCACGAAGCTCCTATCTAATAGCAGACGTGCCAGTCTTATATAGAACCTTCGCTTTCTCTGATCATACTGATTACCCTGATCCGTATAATCCTACTTAGTGTTACTCACTTGATCAAGCATAATCAAGTCTAGTCACGTAACAATGACCAATGGAAATCCTTGGATCGCTTAGTTACTCTAAGCGATCCCTATTTGCTATAAGAAACCTGGATATGCCTGTCGAGGGTTGTGCCTCTTATTATGACAAGTATCACGTGAACACGTGATTCGTGACGGAGCACCGCTAAACTCACCCGGGCAGACCCCCCGGAACCCGCGCCCCGCTAACCGTCTCACGGAATACTAATTATATAAATTATCCGAGAAAGTACAATTATAGAGATTAGTTTAGATTATATATAAATAATCTATAGAAGTTTTAGAACCGTTTTATACTTAATATAGTCTTATAAGTTAGATTATACCTTTAGTATTCCTATAACGTGGTTTACCACTGTCACGGGTTACATGCAAAGTGTACAGTGCAAGTGAAAGGTAATGTATTTCCAAAGAGAATAAGCTGAAGAGAGAAGAGAAGAGAAGAGAAGAGAAGACTCTTCGTACCAGTGAAGTCTCTAATGCCTGGTCAGAGCTTCTTGCTCTAAGCGTTAACGATATGGCGGTAAGGTACAAAAAGAGGGGAAGGCACGTGCGTGTACACAGCTACTCCATAGCCGTGCTTTATCCTAGGTACTAACCTATTACAATACCCCCCTTCCTACTTTCGTACACGCCTCCCTCTTCTACGAGGTCCTCTATCGTGTCGCGTTAGCGCCTCTTCCTATCGGTCTAGTACAGTAGTCTCTTATAGCGCTGAAGCCGGCTCCCATATAGGCCTAGTATAGTCTTTCTATTTAACAAGATATTGTTTTCTCTTCCCATTACTTAATTTCTCGTCTAGAATCATCTCCACCTCCTATTCTTCTTTATTACCAACGATTACTAGTCCTGGTTACAAGTCGTCTTAAACTTGTCCTAGAAGTGGGTCGTCTGAGGCTGCTCGGAGAAGTTGGCTGTGGAATACATTATAAACTCCAGGGGGTGTATCAAGTCTATAGCTATAGGAGCCTATAATCTCAATAACTGTAAACTTAGCGTGCTTAGCATTAAGTTTCTTTGCCGGTCGATCTGTACGTATATTGGCTAAGTTTAGCTAGACCTTGTCCCCTACTTTAAACTCTGGAGACTATTGCCTTTTTCGATTTACTACCTCTTGTTAAGTTTACTAAGCTACTGCCATTAATACCTAGGCCTATTCTCTTGCTTCCTTTAGCTTCCGGACTATTGTATCCGCTGCTTAGATTAGGGAGTTCCTAGCTTAGAGAGGTCCTAGGTCTGCTTTTAAATCCAAAAGATCTAAATTATACCCGTGGGATAAGAAAAACGGGCTTACTCCTATTAAAGCTACGTTCCGCCCTTTTACCCCTAGTTAAGCAGAGGGTAGTGTATCGTACTAATCATCCTGGGCATAGGAAACGAACATCCGTAGGTAGGTTTCAAGAGTTTGATTCATTCGCTTAGTAGAGCTATCTATCTTAGGGTAGCCTACTGTTAATAGCCTCCTTTGAATTCCTAGAAGTTAGCAAACTCTTATCTATAAGGCCCCTACAAATTGTGTGCCTCTGTCCGATACAACCGCTCTTAGGACCCTATACTAGCTATAAACGTTCCGTATAAACCACTTTGCTACTATCTCTGCTTTAATATCTGGTAGTCCATTAAAGACTACATCTTTACTTAACCTATCCGTAACAACAACAATATTTATACAGCCTCTACTCTCTGGAAGTTCGACAATAAAATTAATAGAGAGCTCTTGCTAGACCTAATCAGGAATAGGTAAGGGCTTTAGAAATCCCTGCCTCCGGTCCCTCCAAGCTTTGTTTACTCTACACTTATCGCAATTTCGGACAAATCTTCTAATATCTTACGATAGTCCTAGCTAGAAATAGCCTTATGATAGAATAGCTGCTATCCCTTCTCTTCCTAGGTGCCCATATATAATTAAGTCGTGGACTTGCTAGATTATCTTAGTACGTAGCTCTCTAGAGTCTAGTACCCAGCGCCGGTTTCTAAAGAGGAGCTTCTTTGTCGCTAATACTTCGTATTTAGTAATAGAGACTCGGAGCTTTAGCTTAATTAGGAATAGTCTTCTCCCTTCTTATATAGCTTGTAGCGCTTTCTTATATCCTTCGTCTCCTTCCTCAGCTTCCGCCTAAAGTAGTTCTAGTTCGGAGGGCTAGGGAGTATTATTATTATCTACTATAGGCTATTTGAGTACGATTAGCGTTTCTAGGTCTTCTAGTATAGGTAGTGTTATTCCCCTTGGTAATAATCGAAGTGTAACCGGGGATACTCTTATATAGCCTACCACAAGTCCCTTAATAGCTTCGGGTTTTAGTAGTTGTACCTTGCGATACTGTAACCTATTATCGCTACTGTCGGCTAGCATATCTTGTTCCCTTCTTAATAGAGCGTCTGCTTATTTGTTCTCCTTTCCTGGAATATAGCTAATTAAGAAGTTGTAGCGTAATAGAAGTAGTAACTATCGTATCTAGCGTTCCGTAAGTTATCGTACTATTATAAAGTACTCTAGGTTCTTATGGTCGGTTCGAATTTGAAAGTGCTTTATAGAGCGTAGGTCTACGTCCTATTCTTCTAGACATTTAATAATTACTAGTATTTCCTCGTCGTAGATTTCGTAGTTATACTTAGTAGGTGCGTTCTTCTTTGAGAAGAATACATAGGGGCGTAAAACTCCCTCTTCGTCGAACTATAGAAGCGTACCCCCTATTGCCCACCTAGACGAATCGTACTCAATAACTGTCTCTCTCTCTAAGTTAAACTAGACAAGTGTAGGGGCTCGAGTAAATAAGTGCTTTAGCTTTTGGAAGGCCTTTTCTACTTCTTCTGTCTAAGAGAAGGCTTAATCTTTGTAGGTAAGTTTAGTTAGAGGAAGTAAGATCTCTAAGTAGTCCTTAATAAAACGTCGGTAGAAATTTACAAAGCCTAGGAAGCTCCTAACTCCTTTTACGCTCTTTAGTGCTTGCCACTCGAGGATGGCCCTAACTTTCGCTAGGTCTATTCGTACCCTATAAACTATGTCGATAATAAAACCTAGGTACTTTGTTAATTTCACCTCGAACTCGCATTTGTCAATATCTAGCTATAAGCCCGCCTCCCGTAGTCGTAGGAAGACTTTTCGTACATATTCTCGGTGTTAATAGAGGTCCCCATTTGTATAGATTAGGATATTATCTATATACGCGGAATAGAACTCGTCGAGGTAATCCCGTAGCGCCCAGTTAATATATCGCTGGAATATACTTGGAGCATTTACTAGTCCAAAGGGAGTAACTATCCACTCGTAGAGGCCGTACCTTGTTCGGAAGGTAGTTTTCCACTCGTCTCCCTTCATAACCCGAATCTTATGAAACGCAGCTGTAACATCGAGTTTTGTAAACTACTTCGCTTGGCCTATACTCCGTAGCGTCTCGTAGATCAATGGGAGGGGGTAGCGTGTAACGAATACTCAAACTGGCTAACTAAACTTGGCTGGGTGTTCGCTGGTTGGTATGCTATGATAAGAAGAAGACTATCGGGTTGTTCACTTGGAAGTGAACTCGTTACTTGTATCAAAGATGTCAAACAATATGATAAGATTGATAAACTAAGTTGAGCACGAAGCTCCTATCTAATGGCAGACGTGCCAGTCTTATATAGAACCTTCATACTCATGGCCGCCATGGTCGACAAGCTCGACCATGGCCGATTTGGTCGACATGGTCGACATGGTCGACACGTTCGGCCAGTCGCCCATCTGTCACGTGATAATAACCAAAAGAAATCCCTGGATCGCTTAGCTGTCCTAAGCGATCCCTATTTGTTATAAGAAACCTGGATGTGCCTGTCGAGGGTTGCGCCTCTTATTATGACAAGTATCACGTGAACACGTGATTCGTGACACTATCCCCTTTTTAGCTTAGCTTGGTCCCCAAGCTTAAGTATGACCATGGAAATATCGTCGGAAGATGGCCAGCCCTTTCCCTTCACAATGAACACTACTCGTGCTTCAGAACACAAGCGTTGGATCGAACTTGTAAAGCGTATTGACAAGTCTAGCGAAGAAATGGCTCTATGTACACGATGCGAAAGGTCTGGTCGAAAATACATAGCCTTAGCTACTGCCTCGGATGCGAACAAGTGCTCCGAATGTACTAGACAGAAGAAATCCTGCGATGTCAAATCGCGAAATCGAATGCCCTCACTTTCCGACTAGTCTTCGATCGATCGACAACGGAAAAGTCTAAAGGAGGAAGAAGAGCGAGCCTAGCAGTCCTAGTAGGAGGCGGCTACCAAAATTCTTTGTTTGCGGAAGTTACAGCGTTAGCTTAACGAAAGGGAGCAAGAGCTAATTCGTTCCGGTCTAAACTCTATAGCTGAGCTAGAGGAGAAGGAGAGAGAAGAGGAAGAAAAGAAGCAGAGGGAGGCAGCTGTTCCTTTAGCTCCTAGTGCTTCTAACCCTTTTCCCGACCCGGGTCTCGACCCGTCCTTTCTCGAGGCCCTCTTAGGTGACCCTGAGATGTAGGCCGCCCTAGGTTTCGGCGGTAGAACTCCTAAAGTTCCTCCGAGTACTAGGTAATGTTTTTCCTAGGTTCCTAGGTGTTTTCCGAATATAGGTAATCTAACTATTTGATTAAGTACTTAATCTGTCCTTTGACAACCCTACAGTTAAGAATCTTCTCGACCTCATATTCGGCGTTTAGGTTAACTGGTTGAATTTCTGTATGTAGGGCTGGTAGTGCTCCCGGTGGTGCTGGTTCGAGCAAGGATATATGAAATACTAGATGGATGTTTATTGTCTTTGGTAGTACTAATTTATAATTTAATGGTCCTTTGACTTTTTTGATTTTGAATAGTCCGAGTTTCTTATAGTCTAGTTTGTTACTTAGTCTCTTTGTGTCTATGTTTTTCCGTACAAGGTAGACTTTATCCCCCTCTTTTAACGTTGGCTCCTAACTACGTTGTTTATTATAGTAGTGCGCGTTTCTTTCTGCCACGAACTGTAATTCACTTGCGAGTTCTGTATACAAACCTTTGATTTTCGAGACCTGGATACGGGCAAGTTAGTTATCTGTTGTCGTAGCCAATGGTTCTCGATACGCTTCTAATTTATACCTAAAGTTGGCGTAGAATAGCGTAACAAGTGTTGTTTCCGTTGTTGAGCTGTTATATGCGAATTCTACTAGTGGTAGTAGTTTAACCTAATCGTCCTATTAGTAATTCACATAGCAACGAAGGTATGTTTTAACCACCTGATTTATACGTTCGTTCCCTCTATTTGTCTGGGGGTGGAATGCTGTCGATAGCTTTCTTCTTACTCCTAAGCGCTCCGTGAGTACTGTCTAGAACAATGAGGTAAAGAGCTTGTCTCTGTCTAAGATAATCTCTTCTAGTAGTCTATGTTTCGAGACTACTTCCCTAAGGAATGCAAATACTAGTTCCTCGGCTGTACTTAACTCCTTGTATGGTACTAGGATCATGTATTTCGTTAGCCTTTCTATGATAACTAGGATCGAGTCGTACTCGACGCCTGTCATCGGATCCTTGGATTTCGGTAATTTTACTATAAAATCCTAAGAGATCGACTTCCAAGGGGTTAGTGTTATCGGAGTAGTGCCCATCTGTCCGTAAGGTGTATGGCGGGAAGCCTTGCTCCTAATACAGGTATTACATTCCGCTATCACTTCCTTGACTACGGCTGCTACCTTCTCAATGTAGTAGTTCCGTTTAATTCGTTGGAGAGTTCGGCGAACTCCTTGATGTCCATGGGCCGGTGCCGCATGGTATTCCGTAACGAATTCTTTTGTATATAAGTCCGGGACCCAGATCTTGCCGTTCTTTGTATTTTCGATCTTGTCTCGTAACTACGCTGCTCTGATTTTATTGTCCTAAGGGCTCTCCCTGGTTATAGTAGCGATTTTATGAATCGTTGGGGCAAGGTCTCCGTTCTTAAGAGTCTTCAAGATCGCAATCTTTTTGTACTCCTTGTCTCCTTCGTAGCCTGGTTTCCGGCTAAGCGTATCTGCTCGTGCGTTCGAAGTTCCGCTAATATAACGAATCACAATGTCAAATCTAGCTAGGATTTGCGACCACCTAGCGAGTCTCCTATTGCTGAGCTCCTTGGTTGTTGTAAATGTCTTTAGATTCTCATAGTCAGTGAGGACAGTTACCTGGTGCTTTGTACCCTAAAGGTAAATCTTCCAATGCTCTAGAGCTAGGACTATAGCGAGAAGTTCCTTCTCAAAGATACTATAGTTCTGCTAAGCTGAATCCAATGTCTTCGAGAAGTATGCGATAGGCATTAGCTTCCCGTTCTTATTGGGCTGTAAGTGTACAGCTCTAATAGTAGTGTCCGAAGCATCTGTCTCAATAGTGCTTGGTTTGTCGACGTTATGATTCCTAAGGATTAGCTCCTTAGCGAATCGTTTCTTAATTTCCTAAAATGCTTGTTCCGTCGTCTTGTCCTAAGAGAATGTCTTATCTTTCCTGGTCAAGTCCGTTAGGGGTTTAGATAATCTAGTATAGTCTGCTATAAACTGTTGACAAAAGTTAGCGAATCCCTGGAATAATTAGACGTCCTTAACGTTCTCGGGTGATTTCTATTCTACGATTGCCTTGATTTTGTCCGGGTTAACTTCTATTTGACCAGGGCTAATTACATATCTAAGGAAGACAGTACGAGTTATTCCGAACTCGCACTTCGATAACTTAAGGCGGGAGTCTACGGTAGCGAGTCTCCGCAAGACTTCTCTAACGTGTCCCTAATGGTCTTCCTTCCGTTCTAAATACACTAGAATGTCGTCTAGGTAATAGATGACAGTTACTCCTAGAAGGTCTTCTAGAATACTATTGTTTTGTCTCTGACAAGTAGCTGGTGCGTTCGTAAGTCCGAATGGCATCACATTGTACTCGTAGAGTCCTAATGGCAAGACGAATGCCGTCTTCTATTCATCTCCCGGCTTAATCCTAATCAAGCCAAAAGCATTTCGTTAGTCGAGCTTAGTAAATATCTTGGCTCGGCCTAACTTGTCCCGCAAGTATTAGCTGGTTAGTAACGGATAAGCGTCCTTAACTATAGCATTGTTGACTTCTCGGTAGTTAATACAAGCTCTACCTTTTAGATCGTCTTTTTTCTTAGCGATTAACATGTTCGAAGCGGTCGGTGACTCTAACTTCCGAATATGTCCTTTCTTAATTCCCTCCTTAACGTACTCCTCGAGTAGCTAAAGGTTCCTCCAATTGTGAGGTCGAAGCTTTTGCTTCCTAAGGTTATAACCCTCTTTCAGTTTGATCTCGTGATCCCATAGGCGATGTTCGGGAAGGGCACGCATATCCTCCGGGTTCTCGAACAGATCCTTAAATTCTCTATACTACACAGGTAACTCTGAATCGGCTCCTTCGCCGACCTATAGAGGACCCTTTCCTAGGTGTCCGGGCTCTTTAGAAGAAGTGGCGCAAACTTTGTTCCGGCCTTGTAGTTATTCATACGAACCCTCGTAACTACAACGACTAAAGGTAATCTTTCTTACCTTCTAATCGATATCTAGATTATGTTCTCTAATCCAAGGCATACCAAGAATCGCTTCCTTGCTTCCTATTTCAACAATATCGAACTATGTGTCTAAACAGTGTCCGTCGATAGTGGTTTTCGTTAGAACAGTACTCTGGTTAATTATTCCGTTCTAGTATCCTATTTCCGTCCCGTCCACTACCGTCAACTGGTAGGGTACTGTTTTCCTGACAGGGACGTTTAGCTTCCTAGCTAAGTTCGGGGAAAGGAAGTTTCCTATAGCTCCCGAGTCTATTATTACTCGGAGTTCCTTCCCTCGTATGACCGTAGTTACTACTAACTATTAGTCTCTAGAAGTAGCGTAGATCTCCTTGTCCTGGCTAGTATAGCGAACTAGGAATAGATGTCTGTCTCGGCCTCTCGTTAGTAAGAACAAGACTCCTGTCTCGTCTACCCGTTCCACTATACATGTTCTATCTGCGTATAGGTCTAACTATGCCTTCGGGAGGTCTCCCACGAAGTTTGGCTTAGGTTGACCAACGAACTCTAGTTCGCTTACCCATCTCCATTCGCTAGTCTGTAGAGTTATATCGTATACCCTCTAGGTATCTCCGACCTGTGGCAGTGGTTCTAGATATACCTCCTCTTAAGGTTCGTCATCTAAGTCATTTTCGTTGTAACGCTTAGTAGCTTTAACAACTACTTGTCTTAACGGGATATTTTCGAAAGTTATCTAATAGTCGTTACAATCGGTCACCTTATAGGCGGTCAAGGTAACTGGCTTGCTACTATAAGTAGCGTGCGGGCTCCAGAAGTCTGACTTTAACCCGTCTATGTGGACCTATCTATTACCTAATATAAAGGTCCCAATAAATGTCCAATTTTCTCCGACCTCGGGGTTCCGCTTAGACAGATTATATTCGTCCCCTAAGGTGCTATCTGATGATCCTAATAATTCTAACTCGTCGGACTCGTGCCGCTCATTCCCTTGTAACTAGAGGGGCAGAGAGTATTCATCGTTAGATCTCGTAGCGTAGTACTTGTCAAGTTCTAAGTCGTTCTCGAGCTAGGTGTGGATCCCTATTTCCTCGAGTTTATCGCTAGTTAATATTCTTTTTTCAAGTATAGCTATTTCTTTCCTAGCTGTAGTATTAATTTGCTTTGTTCCTTTCTAGGGTTTCTTTGTATCCTTTGCGTAGTACTCGTTTACTCAATGGCCAGATTTGCTACAAGAGTAATATAAGTTCTGCTCGCGTCTTCGGTTACGTTCCTCCTAGGAAAGACCTCCTTCCCGCGGGAAGGGTTTCTTTTCGGCAGCGTTTACTTTACAGCCCTTTCTGTGATAGGAACGATTCTACCGCCTGTGTCCCTTGGACTAGTTCTCCTGCTTTGGGGATAACTTCCTGAATTCCTAGAGACGGTTGTCTAACTAGATAATAGTCTTAATTATAGTTATAATGTTTAAGAAGGTTATATTTTGTCTTGCCATCTCCTTACGGAGATACGTCTTAAGTCCCCTTTAGAATAATTCTATAAGTATAGGGGCGTCCCACCCTGATTTGTTCCTATATCGCTGGAACTCGTTAGCGTAGTCGATAGCTAATCCGGTTTGTCGTAAACCTAGAAGGTTACGTACCGTAGTACGGACAGCGTCGAAGTCTCCGAAGACTCGTCGAATCGCCTATTTGAATCCTCCCCAAGACCTAAACATAGCCTTAGTTATAGTTATGTTTCCTCTATTGTTATCGAAGTAATCCTCGAGGTAAGGCTAGGCCTATTCTAGCGCTGGTCCCCTAAGGTAGGAGATAGCGAAGATTAAGCGGAAGCTGTAGTCGTCCTCGAACTTTTCTTTGTTGAAGTTAAAGTAGATGTCTATCTAAAGAAGGAATAAGTCAAGTTCCGTTCGCTTTCCGTTATACGTGTCGGGTATCTTAACTTTAATGTTTTTAAGTGCCTCGACCTTGTACAGGTTAGGTACATCTGGTATACTGTCGTCGTCGTCGTCGTTGTCGACGTCTCTTGATCGAGGAGTATTGATGTTTGTTGTAGTAGTCCCTCCGCTGGTTTCGGGGAGGTTGACTCGGCTAGCCTGGGGGCTGGTGGCCGATCCTGCTGCTGGGGTAGTAGGAGCTATCGTAATAGTTTCGACTTAAAGCAGGTGCTCAAAGTGTAACGAATACTCAAACTAGCTAACTAAACTTAGCTAGGTGTTCGCTGGTTGGTATACTATAATAAGAAGAAGACTATCGGGTTGTTCACTTGGAAGTAAACTCGTTACTTGTATCAAAGATGTCAAACAATATAATAAGATTAATAAACTAAGTTGAGCACGAAGCTCCTATCTAATGGCAGACGTGCTAGTCTTATATAGAACCTTCATACTCATGGCCGCCATGGTCGACAAGCTCGACCATGGCCGATTTGGTCGACATGGTCGACATGGTCGACACGTTCGGCCAGTCGCCCATCTGTCACGTGATAATAACCAAAAGAAATCCCTGGATCGCTTAGCTGTCCTAAGCGATCCCTATTTGTTATAAGAAACCTGGATGTGCCTGTCGAGGGTTGCGCCTCTTATTATGACAAGTATCACGTGAACACGTGATTCGTGACATAGCGGTCCTTCCTTGTAATCTGGTTTAGGCTACGGTAGTCTATACAGAAGCGTAGTCTACCTCCAGGTTTTCGTATAAACAAGACTAGCGCTGACGCCGGGGAGTTACTTACTCAGATAAACTGTTTATTAAGTAACTTCGTAAGAGTCTGTCGGAGTACTAAAAGTTCGTCCTTCGATATATTATAAAGAGGACCCCATAGTACTTGTGGTTCCTTGCCGTTCACCTGTTCTAGCTTAATCTTGTGGTCTATACCTGGTCCCCGGAGTAGAGGTAGTGTATCTGCTTTCGCTTAGCTATAAAGGTCTAAAAACTCGTGATATTACTTTAGGAGTATTATACGAGGGTCTGTCTTCTTTTTCTTTGCTAGGGCTTTCTCGATATCTACTATGCTAGCTGTAAATACTTCTATCTAATGTTTTCTCTTTCCTCTAGTCCATCTTGTAAAGGCTACTACTAAGATTTCGATATAGTCTAGAGCTAGTTCCTTATAGTTACGAGCCCGATTGTGAACTAAAGTGTTTATAGACATAATACAAAGCTGTGATTCTAGGCCGTTAATTCGTACATCTTGTTTTATAATCTAAGGCATACCTAGGATCATATCGTAGTCTGCTAAGCAGGGTGCTATATAATAAAAAATTCGTCTTTCTTAGTATTCATTAATGTCTAGTAGGAAGTACGCTACTTCTGTAACTGTTCCTCCTGTTTCCTGGTTAAAAGCTATAAGGCCGATAGGCCTAATTTTTATACGCGGGAGATTATAGCGAGTAGTAAAGTAAGAGTCGATAAGACTATATAATAGAGAACTAGTATTAACTAGAGTCTTTGCAAAACAATTTTTATTAAGTAAAGCTAATATAATAAAAGGAACACTATCTATTGAATTCTTCTTAAACTCTTTCCACTCCTTAACTACCTCTTTCTCTATATGCTTCTAGTAGCGTCTTTTCCCAGAAGCTATTCTTTTCCCGACTCTTCGGAGTCGTCATCTCCTTCCTCTTTAGCCTTCCTCCTATTGCTTATAGAGGGAGATATCGATAAGATTTGTATTACTATTTTTCTACTATTTGTAGATTTTCTATCAGATAGTTATACTCGGCAGCCTCTTAAAAAGTAATCTACGCTACTATAACGGAAGCAGAGACCTTAATCTCTTCTCCGGGCCATCTCCTTATCTAATCCCCAGGGAGCCTCCCTATTATTAGTCCGAACTCTATATACCCCTGTTATAACTATGTCCTCGCTTACTGTTTGCTGGGCTTGGCTTCTTTGTTAGAATAGCTTCCAATTCTAGCTAGTCGTACGAACCTTGAGTTCCTCTTATTGATCACCGACAAGCCTTAGTTAAGCACAGTAGTCTATGTAGGTTTCTGCTTCTGGGGTACCAATAAGGCCTCTCATGATTAAAGTTGACAGAGTTGCTTTAAGGAGAGATTTCTTAATCGTATCCGCCCATCTATATCCTTCGGCTTCGAGAAGCAGACAGTCGAATTCTGTAAGGAATTCCGAGATAGGCTTCTTACCTTACTCTAGGGTATTAAGTTTACTCAGGGCTTTTTACATACTCCTTAGGTCTTGAAAAAGTGTTCTTATCTACTCAACTAGTCCTAGGACAGTCAGAGACTTATTATCCTTTGCTGTCTTCATCCATGGCCAAATCTTAGCAGCGGCTTCCCCTTCTAGTCGTCCAAATGCGTACTAGACCCTCTCTTTCTCACTTCTAATAGCAGCTCCGTCTATGTCGAGTTTAGCTTCAAGCTAGCCTTCAAACTGGGAGTAAAGTATTAGGTCGATACCTAAGAATTTCGCTACGTTTGGTAGGCGTGGCTTTAGACGTGCTATTAGACTTCCTATCCCAGGAGTTTGGCTAAACTGAGGAGGTCCTTGTAGCAAAGGTAGGGTACTCTCGCTTAGAGCGTCGATTCTTACTACTAACGCAGCCATTGTTACGTTCTGCGATTGAACATACGCTTCGAACCAAAGGGGGGCTAACATAGCTAGGTTCTGTTCTTGAAGTAACGGTGCTAGGTTTCCTCCCTCTATTGTATATTGTTTTTGTCTTTTTAGTACTTTTTCTTATGGTTGCGATATCCGATGCTTCCGTGTGACTAGAGGTTTTTCGTTTTCTTGCATATAGTATCGTCGTCGTGGGTCTTCAGTTCAGAGTACTAGCTTACTCGTCGTCGTGGGTCTTCAGTTTAGAGTACTGGCTTACTCGTCGTCGTGGGTCTTCAGTTCAGAGTACTGGCTTACTCGTCGTCGTGGGTCTTCAGTTCAGAGTACTGGTTTACTCGTCGTCGTGGGTCTTCAGTTCAGAGTACTGGCTTACTTGTCGTCGTGTATTCCCGAGTCTTGTAAAGATGTAGGAAGAGCTTATTCTAATGTCACGGGTTATATACAAAGTATACAGTACAAGTGAAAGGTAATATATTTCCAAAGAGAATAAGCTAAAGAGAGAAGAGAAGAGAAGAGAAGAGAAGACTCTTCGTACCAGTAAAGTCTCTAATGCCTGGTCAGAGCTTCTTGCTCTAAGCGTTGACGATATGGCGGTAAGGTACAAAAAGAGGGGAAGGCACGTGCGTGTGCACAGCTACTCCATAGCCGTGCTTTATCCTGGGTACTAACCCATTACAACCACCGAGCGACGCATATCACCGAGCGACGCACTTTTCCCCACCCCACTACTTATAAACTTCAAGACGCGTTTTTTCAACCATTTATTATGGAAATTCAAACCCAAGAAGCGCGAATCATTCTAGCTATCGAGGCTATTCGAACGTCTAAAAAGCTAAGCAAACGCTCTGCAGCAGAGATCTACAAGGTCCCTGAAGCAACACTTCGACATAGAATAGCTGGCCGAACCTATCGCCCTAAAATTAAAGCTAATTGTTACAAATTGAACGACTTAGAGGAGGACACAATCGTTCGATATATACTTAATCTAGATTCGAGAGGATTTGCGCCCCGCCTAACTAGTGTTAAAGATATAGCGAATCTCCTACTCAAATCCCGAGGGGCACTACGCGTCGGGAAGAACTAGGCATATCGATTTATTCAACGACAACCAGAGTTAAAGATACGTTTTAATCGCGTTTACGACTTCCAAAGAGCCTTGTGCGAAGATCCGGAGCTTATTAGCGCGTAGTATCGACTAGTTGAGAATATACGGGCGAAATATAGTATTGTAGACTCCGATCTCTACAACTTTAACAAGACAGGCTTTATAATAGGTATAATCTCCCTAGCAATGGTTGTAACTCGCGCAGATCGACGTAGCAGAGGCAAGGCAATTCAGCCAGGCAATCGGGAATAGGCGATAGCAATTGTTTATGTTAATAGCGAAGGTTAGAGTGTCCCTCCGTTTTTGGTAGTTCAAGGGAAGAATCATCTTACAAGTTAGTATACTAAGGGCGGCCTCTCACACAACTAGGTTATTAAACCTACAAGTAACAGATGGACAAATAATGAGACAGGTCTAGAATAGCTTAAATACTTCGACAAGCATACTTCTGCTCGAGCAAAGGGTCTATATCGAATGCTTGTCCTTGATAGACATAAGAGTTACGAGTCGGCCGAATTCCAAGAGTACTATAAGGCACACAATATTATTACTCTCTGTTTACCTCCTTATTCCTCTCATTTGACCTAGCTACTCGATGTTAGGTGTTTTAGTGTCTTAAAACGGGCATATAGTCGAGAAATTGAGACTTTTATTAAAGCTTATATTAACTATATTATAAAGGTCGAGTTCTTTCTCGCCTTTAAAGCAGCCTATTCAGCCTCTATAATAGCTCAGAATGGCCAAGCTGGATTCCGTGGAGCTGGCTTAGTGCCTTTTAACCCGCAAGCTGTTCTTTCAAAGCTTGATATAAGGTTACGGACTCTAACACCTACTATCACCCCCTCTACCGATATTAACCTTTGGGTCTCACAGACTCCTCACAACCTAACTAATGCTCTTTTACAGACGACATTAGTTAAGAATCGGATTACACGTTATTAAGGAAGCTCGCTAACCCCTATTTTCTAGACAGTAGCTATATTAGCTAAGGGTACGGAGCTGTTAGCTCATAAGATAACTTTATTGTCAGCCGAAGTCCGTACCCTTCGCAAGGCAAATAAAGCACTAAGTAAACGCCGGAGGGCTAAAAAGACTCGGGTCCGTCAGGGGGGGGCACTTACTGTAGAGGATGCGCAGGACGTATTAGCTCAGAAGGAAGTAGAGGAACAGGCTCGACGCGACAAGCGCTCTGAGGGGGGTAGGCAAAAGGAGGGGCAGCCGTCCAGGCGACGATGTAGTACCTGCGGGAAGTCTGGTCATAATACACGAACTTGTCAAGAGGCTGTAGATACTTCTAGTTCATCAGATTTAGATTCAGATTAATTAATATAATATGTTGTGATTATTTAATTTTACCCTTTAGGTAGCAGGGTAGGGAAAAGTGCGTCGCTCGGTGATATGCGTCGCTCGGTGGTAAACCACGTTATATATAACTTATATAAGAGATAAAAAGCCGAGCTATAAGCGAGTTATTTACCTTTTATATAAAGTAACTAAAATATATACGTTTTTCTCGCTTAGAAGTCTATAATCCTATCTTTCTAGATAACCTAGTAATAAAACTAAATTTACTATAATATATTTATAAGAACTAATATATTTCTTTAGAGCTTATCTAAAGAAAAATAGTTTATTAATATATAATAAATATAAATTCTATTTATAATTATAATATAATATAAGTAAATTCCTTTCGGTTAGAAAATTAACGAAAGAGAATAATAATATAATATATTAAACAGATATCCCCTGAGCGGTAATAATCCTCTCATAGGAGACTGTAGAGCAGTAGGAAGGGGGTAGGTTGAACAGTGTGTATTAGACTAGAGAGAGAAGAAGGTCGAGGCTCTAGCTCGGCCTTATACACCTACACCTAGCTAGTGCGCCACCATTCCCAATCGGGACTAGCTACACCTATACTCTAGATACATTGTATTCTAGAATTCCTTAACACTCCCCCTCGAGGTAACTCGAGTATAGTTTAGCGACTATTAACCCTATACTTTATCTGACTACTACTGTAACCCCATCTGCTCCTTAAACCTCTTAAACTTTACTCGTTGAAGTAGCTTTGTTATACTATTAGCTACTATATTATTAGTTGGGATAAAGTTAACCCGTAAGCGTCTCCTCTTAGCAAGGTCTCGAATAAAGTAGTAATAAATATTGATGTGCTTCGATCGTTTATTGAGGTGTATATTCTTTGTTAATGTAATAGTACCTTGGTTATCGCCGAACATCTGAATAAGTTATAGTTCCTTTCCGATATAGCTGTCTAAGCTAAGATTACGAAATACTTGTACTAACTACTGTCCTTGTTTTGCGTACGATGATAATATAATGTATTTAGCCTTGTAGCTTAATGTTGACACGGACTATTACTTCTTACTTAACCACGAGATTAGTCTACCATAGAATATAATAATACTCCTAGACATACTTTTGCGATCATCTTTTGCCGTAGCCCAGTTAGCGTCTAAGAATGCCTTTATATTAGTGTCTCCCCCTACTAATGAGTACACTAGTTTTGTCTTAATTGTTAATCGTAGGTATCGTAGAAGTGATTTTATTAAGTGACTATAGTGTTCTGCGGGGTCGCTTATGTACTAGCTTAACTTTCTAAGTACGTATACGATGTTAGGTCGTGTAAATATTATTGTATATATTATACTTCCTATAGCTTGTTAGTATTCTAATACGTTGATTCGTTTGTTACTGTCTTTTGTAGGAAGTAGGTTTTCGTAATTAGTAGCCGGTATTTTCTTCCCTTTTGCTTTCTTACTTGTGATACTATATCTTTTAAGTACACCTATTAAGTATTGCTCTTGATCAATAGTAATTGAGCGAGCTTTTCGGTCACAAGTAACCCTAGTACTAAGAATCTTTCCGATCTCCCCTAGAGGCTTGGTATTAAATCGAGTAGCGAGCTTTTAATAAAACTAGTTAATGTCTATCTTAGACTTTGTAGTAGTAACAATGTTGTTAACATAGACTAATAACCTTGTTGTATTAGTTCGATGTATAAATAGGCATGGATTAGCGATACTTTGTTTAAACCCCTACTCTAAAAGTTCTCCTTGTATAAGATAGTTCTAATCTCGCGTAGCCTATTTAAGTCTATATAAGCTTCTAAGAGCTTGCTAGACTTTCCCTTTTAGTAATTAAATACCCTCTGGTAGTTCAAGGTAGATACTTTCCTTTAGATATAACTCTATAAAAGTATTCTTGATATCGAACTAATAGTACTCTAAGTCTTGTTGTATAACAGTAGCGAGAAATAAGCGTAGCGTGTCTATTTGTACCGTTGGTATAAATGTCTTACTAAAGTCCTCTCTATAGATTTGGCTAAATCCTCTTGTAACTAATCGAGCCTTGAATCGTTTAATAGATCTATCCTTAAGAGTCTTTATTATATATACCTATTTGTACGATACTCGGTTAGTACTCTTGGGAGGTACAACGTCTATAAATGTGTGATTCTAATATAATACTAGTAGTTCTTTAGCCATGGCAGCCTTCCACCTATGTTTATAGACCAGATTACTAACCGCCTCCTTATAGGTCCTTAGTATCTTGATTCCGGCGATCACTTCCGTAGGAAAGCAGGCCTCATATGTGAGTAGAACTTCTAATTTATTAACATTAATATCGTCTTTTCCACAGATTATCTGTACAATCATAGCTCGAACCTTCTTAACATCCGGACCCTCTTCTAATTCCTTCTCTGCTTGTCTCTTCACTCCCCTAGTAAAGTATATAGGGGTGACCTAAGGGATTGTAGTATGTGAATTCGTAGCTAATAGGACTGGATTCGGGATAACAGGAGAGGGAACATAGCTCTGATATTTCTTCTTTGGACGTGTTCTCTTCTTACGCTTCTTGTATTCTTCGTGGCTAGAATCTGACTCGATATCTGTAATACGAGATTGTTCTTTGTCTTCGATGTCTTTGTCTTGTACATCTAGCATATCTACTTCAGGGAATTTTGGAACATTTAGCGGTAGCACGAATACTAGGATTACTACTTGGGGTACCGTTAGTTGTCGTGGTTGCGTAGGTGGTTGCGTAGGTAGTTAGATTAGAGTTGTTGGTTTAGTTACTAGTCTTCCACGAGGATTTCTATCCTTAGGGGAATTCACAGTTCCTTGAGGACTACTTATATAGTTTCGTAGTTTTAACTCAACTTCTCCTCTATCCGCGTCCTTATTGACCTTTACTATACTTAAGGTGATTGTCATCCCTCTCTCTAGAGAGTAGATTCTTAAGTGCTTTGTAGTCTGTTCTATATATCTAACAAAAACGCCTACGCGGCCTAGATTAACTAGCTTATCGCGTCTCTCTCCCGCTAGGATCGTCTTTCGATTAACGTAATAGTAGTATTTGCTCCCCCATCTCTGTATATAATCAATGCTTAGGACCGTGCCAGTAAATGCTGTAATTAGGCTTGTTCGTCGCCTATCGATGACAGGGCTAGTATCTATTCTATTTCTAATGTACGTATCTGTCTCGGCAGCTTTATCCCAAAACTCTATTAGCATCTTCGTATCGTTAAGCAGAGCTTGTATGTCTACCTCGACTATCTGGATCGATCTTTCTACTAGACTATTCTAATGTAATAATACGATTATAGTAGATTAAGTATCAACGCTATTAATAGTCTACCATTCACTTGTAACCTTAAGCAATTTAGGAGCGTTATTAGATCTTGTACTCTTAATCTTCTTGTCTAATTAGTGCTCGACGTGGGTCTTCTACTTAATTAGTGCTTCTCTAGCTCCTTCTTTTGTCTTGAGTAGAATAGCCTATGTTTGTCGTGAAAATATATCGATAATAATCAATAGCTATCTATTTCCTCTTATTATAACTAGCTATAGTCCTGCTACATCGAATTAGATTCTGCTAAGTATCCCCTTTACCTATTTAGTAAGTTCCTTAGGTATCCTATTCCGAATCTTTGTTATTACGTATGTACTATATATATCAATACTTTAAGGGATCTTGATTCTCTTTCGAAGGCTTGTAACAAGGTGTAGCTTACTAATCTTTTTAGGGCTAAGGTATACAAATCTCCTATAGTACTTAAGATATCTCTCCTTATTAGTTTAGGTAATCGCTTTATAATCAGATTCTTTATATTCGGTCTTAGTATAAAGTATAATTTCTTCGTAGCCTTTTATAACTCCTATAACGATATAAACTCTATAGCGTATTCTTGAGCTAATCAATTTTCTATCTCTGTCTATAACGTACATTTTGCCTTAATTTCCTACAAACTTAATCTCCGGGATCGTTTAATATATCCTCCGTACTAAAAGCAAATTAACTCTAAGGTTTAGTACGTAAAGAATGTTTAACAAGAGTATTATTAAACCGTCTTCGTATTTAAGTTCTACATCGCCCTTGTAATTACATGTTATTTCTCCCCTACTAACCTTGATCCTGATTAGTCGTACCGTATAATTCAGTGACCTAAATATCGAAGGTTAGTTAGACATGTGCGAAGAGGCGCCTATATCGACTAGCTAAGTAGAGGGGTTACTCTTACTAATCTCTGTAGACATTGTACAGCTAATAGTACTCTCAACGTCCGAGTCCTTGTCATTATCAGATCTTGTAGAGTTATCGGATATAGTAATATATCCCTTAGTAGGGCGTTTAAAACCTCGATGTAGCTTCTTTTCGATTCTAGATGGTCGACTACTACTATAATGTGTCGTACCTTAATACTTGCGTTTGTTATGTTCTCTGAGGAGCTTTCTAGCGCGAGGTAGTCTCGGACATTCGCGGATCTAGTAATTTCCTCTACATAGGAGGCATTTAATTGTTAAGCCTTTGCGAGATAAGGATGATAATAGACTATCGATGCTTCGCTGTCTACGGTGTAGAGGAACGTACTTAGCCTTAGTAATATATACTTCCTCGGTTTTATCCTTTGCTCTTGTTTTGTACTTGATTTCGACCTTATAAAGATCCTGAATCTTGTCTTCATAGGACATATCTTTCTAGTATTTCAGGGAGTTGATTATTACATCGAATTTGTCTAGCATGCTTTGTGTAAGAGTAGTATAAAGATAGCGATCGTTATAGATTATAGAGGAATTAGTAACTTACATTTTTCAACGTAACTCCTTTAGCTTCGCCTAGTACTTATTAATACTAGTCTGCTTATCGTACTTGTATAATACGATTTTTGACATATATATATTCGCTATCGACTTATCGGTTTTCTTGTATTTGTGTTGTAAAGCTTTCTATAATCCTTAAGCTAAGCTATATTTATCGTAGATGTTTTAGTCATCTTTAGACAAAGTATTAAGTATGAAGTTAATTGCCTTTGCTTTGTCTCTCTTGTAGGCGGTCTTCTTTTCAGTATTCCATAATCTATTTCCCTAATCCTTTAGATCTCTAGTAACTTTATTAACCTTGTTAATACTACTTATCGTAGATATGTTTGATGATACGGGAGTCGTGGTTATCTTTGGGTTTATAATCTAAGTATACTCTTTTAGCGTTATCTTAATCGTGTACTCGACTTCCTTGGTTCTAAACTTTACCTACATCCGCCGAAACCAATTCTCAAAGTTATTACGTGTAAGAACTAGAATCCTTACTTTATCTTTGTAGTTGTCTATTTTATAGTGGCGATTGATTTGTAATTTGGTAAAATTGTTTATATACGTAGCTCGTCTACGTCTTAGTGAATATAGTTTAGTGGCTCTCTTTAGCCTCGTAGATTTGGGATTAATAGTAAGCTATAAGCTCGTCTTCAGCTTTGTCGATAGTGTTTCTATCCTTGCGCGACAGTTTCTAAATTCTTGCGCGATTCGTAAATGTGTCTGCCCTTGCGCGGCAGTGTTTCGAAGTCCTTGCGCGACTTCTAGATATATAGTTCCTTGCGCGAACTTAAAGAACCCTCGTGGTTCAGGAGTCCACACAACTAGTCAGTTTGCCAGGGCGAACCCGGGCTTATAACCTATTGAACAGATATCCCCTGAGCGGTAATAATCCTCTCATAGGAGACTATAGAGTAGTAGGAAGGGGGCAGGTTGAACAGTGTGTATTAGACTAGAGAGAGAAGAAGGTCGAGGCTTTAGCTCGGCCTTATACACCTACACCTGGCTAGTGCGCCACCATTCCCAATCGGGACTAGCTACACCTATACTCTAGATACATCGCATTCCAGAATTCCTCAACATAATATATATTAATAATAGAAGACTAGGGTAATTATTAGAATAAGGTTTGAGGTTAAGTAGCTAGCGCGAGCTCGCTCTATAACCTAAAAGAGATATTTTTATAATATATAATAACTACTAACCTATAAGAGCTAGTAGCAAGAGTAGGAATTATCAAAAACTTTATATTTCCTACCCGAGAGTAGAATATATACGCTAGAGCCCTAGGACCCTCTTTTTCTAACGAACCTAACGTAATAATTAATTATTTAATAATAGTATAGCGCTAGAGGATTAGTAGAGAACCTTTATTATTTAGAATAATTTAAACTATATTTAATCTATTAATTCTTTTCTCTAGCTCTTTCTACTATAGTATATTATATAACTTTTATATAATTAAGGTACTTAGTTTACCTATTAATCCCGGATACTATATAGTAGAGTAGTTAACGGCGACTCGCGTAAGACTATTCGCTAGAGTTCGTATATTTATTACTATTTGATTTACTTAGAAGGGAGATAATAATTATAAGGTAGTAAAGAAGACTATTCTATTCTTATGTTCTAGAATTTATATTATTAACTCCTAGACTTAGCCACGTACTTATTATTAATGGTTTTCTTCTTACAGTAGTAAATA
Organism: Hymenoscyphus occultus; assembly: GCA_900536445.1. Lineage (NCBI taxonomy): Eukaryota > Fungi > Ascomycota > Leotiomycetes > Helotiales > Helotiaceae > Hymenoscyphus > Hymenoscyphus occultus. The sequence goes on along the minus strand of UNPT01000097.1, from coordinate 109,600 downwards.
TAGCGTTTCGCTGTTTTCTAATCCATCTGAAAATGAAATAGCCTTGAAGTCCGCTCGGCAAACCAAAACACCAGAGCCCACGGACGCAAGGGATAACAGCACAGTGTATGCGATAGAACAGCAATGCCGAAATACCTTATATGGAGGAATCTAGTCTCGAACTCTCCAAATAGCATCACAAATCGTGGCAACCTCCTTCATCTGCCGAACGTCATGCACCCTCACGATATCCGCGCCCCCCTTTACACTCGCCGCCACTGCCCCAGCTGTTCCATAAATCCTTTCTGTCGTTCTCTTTATATGCCCATCTTGTGCAAGTAACCTGCCAATAAACTTTTTTCTACTAGCTCCCACCAACCACGGTAGCCCCACCAAGCCAGGCCACTCCCTCAACTCATCTAACCGTCTCAAGATTTCCAATGCATGTGTAGAATCCTTCGCGAATCCTATGCCGGGATCGAGAATAATGCGCCAGCGGTAGATACCCGCTTCCTCGGCTGCCTTGAGTCGCTGCAGGAGTTCTTTGGCGATGGTGGGGATCAGTCCATCCGGGTAAGCGGTCATGCGATCGTTCTGCATGGTGGTGGGTGTGCCGCGCATATGCATGAGACAAACCGTTTTTTGTTTATCTAGCGATGCGAGAGTGGGGAGCATGTAACGATCGAGTTCGCCAGCGGAAATATCGTTTATTATGTTTGCACCGGCTTTGATGGCTGCTTTTGCCACGGAGGATCGGTAAGTGTCGACGCTGATGAGGCCTTCGAAGCGTACTACGTCCCGCAGCATTTCTACGATGGGAATTACGCGGGAGGCTTCTTCGGCGTCGCTTACTTGAAATGCGTTTGGGGCTGTTGATTGGCCGCCGATGTCGATTATGGTTGCTCCTCGATTTGTTAAGAGATTCATTGTTTTTCCCAGTGCGGCTCGGTCTAGAGAGAGGTGGTCGTTTTTTCCGCCGTCAGAAAAGGAGTCTGGAGTCATGTTTAGGATAGCCATGATTCTAGTACTACGAGTCGGTTGAAGGGGTCGAAGGAATTCCTTGCCATCGTTGTCGAGGGGGGTTACAGTAGTAATCGTGGAGGGAGGAAGAGCATTGAGATGATCCTGAACAGTTTTCCACGGAGATGCAGGAGTCAGGGGCTGCGCAGGAATCAATCTATGCCAATTAGCAGCAACAGAGCTAGATATGAAGGTGGCTTACTCTGATAATGGTCGAAGAACGAATTCGCGTTCAGCGATTAATGGATGCGGTATTGTCAACCTATCCTCATTTATGACCTGGTTGTCATACATCAAAATATCGAGATCAATATTCCGAGGTCCTTTATCAACAGTTTTCATCCTACCCAGATCGTTCTCAATTTCTTGAAGAGTATCTAGAAGTGCAATAGGCTCCAATGTTGTTGATATCTGTATATAAATGTCAATATCAGAATGCTCGTCAAGTTGGTGGGGAAAACATGCCTCACAAACACCATTGAGAAATTTATCCTGCTCTAAAACATACATGGGGTCCGTCTCCCAAAGACTACTCGTTCTCAGAAGCCTGATTACCTTTTTCTTCTTCATCTCGCTCAATGCTCTTTCTATCCAATCAACCCGATTAGTAAGATTGCTCCCCAACGCAATATAAGCTGTTCTCCAATTTTTTCCTGTAGAAACTACTTCAGGAAGATTGTCAAGTAGATTCGTGCGGATCATTGGGTAGGGGGCCCATGAATGCCCTCTATCCTCTTTTTGCACATCCTCATCATCTTTGAACGACGAACTTTGACATCGAAAAGGTGCTTTGGTGGTCCTCAAGAACGCGACTGAAGTTGGTCGTCTTCGTACAGGCGCATGATTACAAGCCAAGGTATTCACCCTAGCAAGAGATCTTGTCACAGAGGTCTTCATGGACGTTCTCCCAAAGCTTTTGGATGTCGCTTGCCTCAACTCTGGAGCGCTCGATGGGTTGAAATTCCTGAGTCAGCAAGGTCATCGGGCATCGCAATCGCAAGGTTGTGCCAAGACTCGGAATAAAATCGGACCATTACTCGGACCAAGCGGAAGGTCTTGGAGTGGAGCTGTAGCTGTCCCCTGAAAGCATGTGTTGATGTTCTACAACATAACTTGGAAACATTTCTAAGTTGACACCGCGAGCTAAAGTCAAAAGACAATTCGACATCTTGACCAGAATATATCCTCTCCTAGTCCATCGCTCCCTTTCTGCTCTTGGCCTCCATTTCAAGGCCGTTAAGGCTCAAGCCTGGAGAGCCGTAGGTGCAGCTGCACCCGGAAATGTCATATCAGCTGACTCGTGGTGAAGCCGAGGCAACTTCCCCAGATTCGCGCTCGGCAACGAAGGTTCAGCACCGCCCGCTGTCCTCTTGAATAAATTGCCTTTGCCTCCTCTCACCTCTCTTTCAATCAACTCCCTTCTTGAAACACTCTGCCATTCTGATCCACCGTGCCAATATCTCTCTATTCTACTCTGTACAATCCCTTTGCAACTCTCTCAAACAACAGTATCTACAGTCAACATGGCCTCGCCTCGTAAGTTTCACATGCCTCTCTGTAACTACACCGGAAATGTAAATAACTGATAGGGTGTAATAGAGCAACTCCGCACCACGGTAACCGACCTTCTCAAGATCAAGCATCCCATCATCCTCGCAGGAATGAATGTCGCAGCTGGTCCTAAACTCGCCGCAGCAGTCACAAACGCCGGAGGACTCGGTGTTCTCGGAGGAATTGGCTACACACCAGACATGTTGAGAGAGCAAATCGCAGAACTCAAGTCTTTCCTCGACGACCAGAGCGCACCATTTGGTGTTGATTTGTTACTTCCCCAAGTTGGTGGCAGTGCCAGAAAGACCAAGTACGCATCACATGCCGGAACATATCCCATTATGATTACTATCCAAACAAAAGCTGACGTGTGAACTCCACAGCTACGATTATACCAAGGGAAAGCTTGATGAGTTGATTACCATTATTATCGAGAGCGGTGCCAAACTCTTCGTTTCAGCCGTCGGTGTCCCACCAAAACATGTCGTTGAAAGACTCCACAAAGCTGGTATTCTGTATGCAAACATGATTGGACACCCAAAGCACGTCAAGAAATGCCTCGACCTTGGAGTTGATATTATCTGCGCACAAGGTGGTGAGGGAGGTGGACATACCGGAGATGTCCCAACAACTGTCTTGATTCCAGCAGTAGTAGAGCTTTGCAAGGGCAAGACCAGTCCTATGAGTGGCGCACCTGTCCAGGTGGTTGCTGCAGGTGGTATCTACAATGGCCAAACTGTTGCCGCAGCTCTTATGATGGGAGCTAGCGCTGTCTGGGTTGGAACAAGATTCATTTTGACCGAGGAAGCCGGTGCCTCAAAGGCACACCAGGAGGCTGTTAGAACTGCAGGGCATGATGACAACGTTAGAACTATTATCTTCACTGGTAGACCGTTGAGAGTACGAACCAACCCATACATTATCAACTGGGAAGAGAACCGCGCTGCGGAAATCAAGGAACTTACCGGAAAGGGTGTCATTCCTGTTGAGCACGACTTTGAGACTTTGGGAGATGATCTTGATGATGAGGTAAGCATACTCACTTCCCTGGAGAATTCGAGATCAAATAGCTAACATTCCTGCAGACAATGGACAACGCCAGACCTTTCCTGATGGGCAAAGCAGCCGCAGTCGTCAACGAGAAGAAGAGCGCCAAGGGTGTTGTAGATGAGTTGGTTGGAGATGCTGTCAAATGGATCCAGAAGGGAGAGAAGATGATTGCCAAATTGTAAAAATAATGGACCAGCATTTGTGAGCAGCATGGCGCTGGAGATTTCAGTTTGGATAACGCATTTTTCCTTTGCTTACTCTTTAAATTGGATTGTGTAACATCATAAATTATATCACTATACATTTATATTCCCGTTTCATTTATGTTTTCATTTGCTTCTTTTAACGAACTCTCCTCTTAACTAAGCCTCGAAAAAGTAGCAAGCTCGCTTCTTTATTGTAGGAAATAGTGTTGTTAATGAATCTAGAAAAGATTACATTGTCATCTAATGACGAACACAATATTATCCATCGAACTCCCAATCAATCAGGCCCACAAACGTTCGTTACGTTAAAATGCTCCTTTCTTATACTTAATACAAGTAGTACTCTTCCTATTCTTCTTCTCTTCTGTCCAATAAAACTCTCATCAGGTCAATTTAAATTAATCACGTGATGTCACGTGGACAACAACGTCATCTGAGCCTCCCATCCGGGTCTGTTGGTGTGAGTAAATAGTTAGATACGACCGATAATACGCGGATCGAAAAAAAAAGTTTGGCGCTTAATGCAGGATAAGTGGTTTTAGTAGGACCCGAGAAGTATGTAGATAGATGAGTTTTGGATGTGCTTTATTACACGACTTTCTTATATCATATATTAGGTTTGCACTCGTTACCATGCTGCGTTACGTATTCGCTTGTCCCCCCCCCTTTATGTATCGCGTAGGTGGTGTAGGTTAGTAATACTGTAACTAAGTATACTATTGTACTTGATCTAAACTCGGATTTTCGGTTAATCTTTGGTGTTTTTTCCTACACGATAGGGAGCAGAGGGATGGTTCGTTTTTTGGAGCTTCTTCATGTGTCTTCTTGCTAGTATGACAGGGTGTTGTATTTGCCAAATGGGGAAAATATAGAAATAAGATTCATGATGGATGAATTTTCATCAATACAATGCACGAGTTGTGAAGATGCCGATAAATGATGCTAGATATAAATCCTCAACCGCAAATTTCGGCCCCATGAAATCGAAACCTCCATATCTCATCAAATTAACCAGCTACTCCATACTACGCCCTACCTTCTCTGGGCTTTGAATCGTTGGAACCAATCATTTTGACGATACCGAAACAGGTATGAGGTTTTGCTGTCATATGTATCTTAACGGCGCGAGTTTTCTTTAGCGAGAACGGCGCGCATTTAGTGCGCAATACTGTCTTTTGACTATGATACGATATCTTGGAGTTTTAGATAATGACTCGAAATATTGGTTCGTCCGATTCACTCTTTCCCACGGGACTGTGATAAAGGGAGTCAGATATTGTGATTGTGATGCGATGATAAGCGTGTGTGATTCCTAGTGTAGACTTGGGGGTATAAGAGTGTGATTCCCCGGGCCGTCGGGGCTGTTTCTTCTCTTCCTCGCAGAGATAACTTTATACCAACCAGTACTTCTGAGCTTATCTTCGAATATTCGAATACTTCTGTTAAGCAACCTTTTACTCAGTCTTATCTTCCACGGTAATACTTTTATCACTTCGATACCGTTAGACTTAACTACGCCCTCTCCACTTAAAGAGTAAGTAATTCGTCATGTCTCCCTTTCCCCTCTCGCTTAATCCACCAGCGAGTATCATAAGACTTATTCTCATCCCAATATCAAACATGAATCACGAAACAAATACCCCTCATACATCAACCATGACTAACTCCTCAGACCATCCAAAATGTCTACCCACAACACCCCAACACGCACCACCCCAACATCCCGCCCAGCAACCACCAACGCAAGCACACAAACCCAACCACAAACCCTAACACAACCCCCCTTGGACCTCCCCCAAACCCTCTGGTTCTACACCCCCGACCAATACATCCCCGTCCCCGAATCAACCCGCGAATGCATAACCTACGTCCGCACGTGGGCAAAACGAGTCGACAACTACGGCCACTACAGGCACCCCAAGAACCCCGCCACGATCCCCTTTTTCTGGCAGCCCGGCGGCACGAGAGCCTTGCGACCGGTGGAGTACACGAGGTTTTCTTTTGGCGAGGAGATGGAGTATGAGGTGGATGGGGATGATGGGTATGAGTCGGCGTCTTCGTGTGCTGAGTCGGTGTTTGATGGGGATGATGTGGATGTGGATGAGATGAAGGCTGAGAAGGGTGAGATGAGGGATGGAATGGATAGCGATGCGTATGAGGGGTCTGTTCCGGATTTGGTGGATTATGAACCGCCTTTGCTTGAATCGTATCAGGATTGGAATCCGAGGTTTGATGCAGCTGTACAAGCAGAGATCTTAGCGGACGCAGAGTACCTTTATAAAGAATTCGGCTAGTTCTTTCCTCTCCCCTTCCCTTCTTTTCCTCCCCCCTCCTCATCCCCCCGTCCTCCCCCATCCCTCAGAATCCCTCACGACTAACAAACAACCCCCCAGGCATCCAAAATTTCAAATGGGCCCTCTTCTACCTCGTCCCATATTGGTCCTTTGAAAAGACCGTCAAAATGATAAAGTTCCTAGACCTACCCAAGAGGTTGCCGCAAAACTTCCTCAAAGAGATCTACAAGACGTCCTTCGATTTCGAGGAGCATTTTGATGTCGGGTATAGGGATCATCAGGAACAGAATCAGGATGAGGATGATGATGATGATCCCCCCTTTTTGTCATTGGAGGATACGTCGTATTGGTATCAATGAGTGATTGGTGGGTTTGGCGTTGAGGATGGGTTAGGTACGATATGGTATGGATAAGGGTATGGATGGGATTGGGATATGGGTATAAGTATAGAGTGAATACTGGCATTAATTTTGCGAGGAGTTTGAAGGTTTTATTTATTGCGTATTGCTTATGGATTGGATTCAGGAATAGGGATGCAAACATTAGACTGTTAGTCAACAAACATCATTTACTCACATTTCGTATTTGCTATCGGGTTCTGATTCGTGACCAAAATCACACATTCGAAACCCTCCTCGCCCCTTTTTTCCTCCTAAACCTACCCCAGAATCCCATATCCCTTCCTTTTTCCCTTTCCCTCTCACGCTGTTCAGTTGTCATCACAACCGAACTCTCCGACTTTTCATTCTTCTGTGTCCCCAGACCAGCTTCCCCCTTCCGAATCTCAGCTTGGATCTCATCAACCGTCTTCCTCCTCTGCAAAGCCGGCTTCACGAAATTCGCCGTATTCGTGTTGGCCGCTGTGGTCTCAATCTCGTTTCCAAACGAGATGGTTCTTGTTCGTTTTCTTGGGCTCGTCGGGGTGGGACCATCTACCACAGGAGGACTAGTGACGAATTGTCCTGTCCTTTGCTTGATGCCTTCCACTGCACTCAGACTCCTCTTGGTTTTCTGGATTCCCTTTGGATGCTTAGTCTGCGATCCACTTGCCTTACCCTGATTCTTCCCATCGTCGTCTTCATCCTCACTATCCGTATCCTCTGTAACCTCCTCATCTCCCCGTCCCCCAATCCACCGCCCAAATTTCCCGACGTTTTCACGCCAGAATCGCATTCCCCGGTTGGTATTCATACTTCCAATCAGGAAGAAAAAAGGGACACAAACGACCGCCAGTGTCAAGCCAAAACGCCAGAATCCTGCGTCGGTGGGCATATTCGTCATACCAAAAACAGAAGTGACGAACGTCAGAGGTAAGAAGAAAATATTTACCAACGTAAGCAACTTGATATTCTGCCCCTGTTGGACCGTAATTTCAGTCTGCTCCACACTCTTTCGACTCTCCAGCACACTCGTCCCAGAAAACAAATTATCCCTTAAATCCCTAATTTCCTTCCTCCTCGTATTATTTTCCTCAAGTAAGACATTCAACTTATTAATTTCGTGATCAAAGTCTTTTTTCAGACTTGCTAGTCGCTTTTTGAAATATGTATCTCTTGCCGAAGACTCAGGGGATAGGGGCCAGAGAGTAGAATGAGTACCCGCCCAAACGGGGTCTGTGAAAGTCTCGGTGTAGGCATCTATCATTGCTTTGATGGATTGGTTCATGGTGCCTAGCGTTTGGAAGGCCCAGAAGTAGCGGCGGGAGTAGGTGAATGCTGCGTCTTCGAAGAGAAGTTTATCGCGAAGCTCACCGTTGAACATGAAATCCGCCTAAAGCTTGTTTAGTCATGACTATCATCCAGGTATTTGGGCGTATTTGGGGATTTGTGACTTACGGGTGGGGTCACGAGTTTCTCGATTTTCTGACATATTTCATCGAATCTCTTCTCGGCGTCTCGGTACTCGATGAGAACCGTATTGAGAAATGCTTCTGGTCCATTGACGTAATGTTTCGTGCTGTCATGACTTCCACTGAATTCCACTCAAATCAGCACTCAAATTCCAAATTTTCACTACTACAATCACCTTCAAACCCCCCACTCACTACTAGATATCTAGCCTAGATACCATAAAAAACGCAAAGAAACTCAAAACTCACGTGTTACTCTTCCAATCAGGATAACACTCAATATTCAACACATGCCAAGGACTCCACGGACTATAAACATAACCAAACTGAGTCTTCGCTCTCCTTGCACTATTCTTTAACTTCTTGATGGGTTCACCCACCAAAGAGAGTGCAACGATCGAACTGCATCTTGAAATGGGGATGTGGCCATCTGGAATGGAACGAGCTCGGTCGGATTGTTGCCATGACATGGGATGGCAGTCGTCTCCGATCAGAGTGTAGTACTCGAATGAGAACACGAAGGATTTTTGCTTGCGGGGGTCGGAGTGGAATGCGCCTTTCATGTGGGCCTGTGAAAGTGTTAGACTCAATTGTGGAAGAGAAAGAGATGAGATGATGAGAAAATTGCAGCTCCAGAAAATAAAATACATGTGGGAATGCTCTCTGCTTGCTCTTGTGGAAAGCATCAAGTGGGTAAAGGACAAACGAGAGCAGATTTCTAGATCCTGTAGCACCTCTAAATTTCTCACTTCCAGCCCAAACCCCCAAAAATGAAGAGCAATGGCAAGGTGTCAAATATGAAATGAGAAAGGACAACATACAGCAGTAGTACCCTGCTCAACAAAGAGTTTATAGATATGATCCATATCAAAAAGATGATTCATAGTCAAATGAATAGCCGCAAAAGCAATCGGCGAGGGTTCTCTCAAAATCCTATTCCACATTAGCATTCTCACCCCCTTTTTCCCCAATATCTCCTTCGAAACCCTTCTCAGAATGAGCCCGAGAAATAATGAGAGATATACTTACGTGATTCTCCCCACCGCCTGTCTCAATCTCTCACTATTCGTATTGATATCCTACAAGTCAACTCATTAGCAAAAATGAAAATATCTCAGCCTCCCTAAACGACCCTCAGCTCCAGACACCCCCAATCAGAAGCAAAACAAAAAGAAAAAACGTACCCTAACCAACCCCCAAAACACCTCATCCTTCCCCTTCCCCTCCACCGCCTTGGCCGCAGAATGCAACGGCAAAGGCGTCCCATCAACCCCCACCTCAAAGACCTGATAAAGACTATACCTGGCCCCCTCCTCCCCCCTCCCCTCCTTCCCCTCATTCCAAAGATTAGGATACTTGACCTCCCAGTCCTTGTAAACAGACTTTTGAGGATAGCAAAAGACCACTCATCCCACTCATACGCCCTCAAGTGATTCTTAAGATCCTCATCCGAGAACGACGTCTCGGCAAGGAGATCTTGGACATAGAGTGATTCATCGTCATCCGACGCATCCGAGTGATCAGAGGACACAAAGGAGGATTTGAGAGATTTCCCGCCCGTGAGGGTATTCCCAGTTCGCAACGGCGCGTCGAGGTCCGTATCATATGCTTCTTGTGGGGAAGGAGTACTTCTCCGTTTCAACTGGCTCGGACGACTTGATCTCGTCGGCGACGAGATTTCCGTCATGGAACTATGAAGACTATCTGTCGTCGTCGTCGTCGTTCGCGCTGGTAGATTCGCAATCAGGGGATGCGCACCAGCTGCACCCCCATTACCAGAAATCGGCAGTGGTACCGACTGGGCAAGAGCATCTTGTACCAACTGCAACGTCGTGAGGTAAGCCGTCCGTTCAGCCTCCAGTCTCTTCAATAATTCCCTGGTATCCATCGTACGAATTCCATTTGTACAACATCAGAAAAGGACTTTCGACGTTGGATAGGAGAAGCTCAATTCAAGGTATCCGGTGAAAGCCTGCTAGTCTGGTGAATTAATTGTGGGGATTGCTGTCATATCGCCCCATCCATGGGTCTTCCCTGGTTTTCCAGGGCGTGAATGAGCCGTTATGGGGTCCAGGACTTCTTGGCGATTACATACTCGATCGGTGAAGATGATGGTTTGGTTTACGCTCCGTATAACTCACAAGGTTCAAAATGCGGTGAGGTTTCATGATAGGGTAGATACAGTTAGAAAGCATAAGACAGTTAGTTGGGCGAAACTCTCTCCCGGTAGACAAGAAAAGTGGCAGAGATTCAATTTTTGAACTATTAGCGTAAGTTCATTCCAAGTACTAGAATGTTTAAAATATCTAAGAACAGTTGTCTTTATTGTGCTATCGTTTTCGACAAATCACTTTAATTGTTCCAAATAAATAATATAATATAATGGTTTTAATTAAGTTACGATAAGATAAAAGAAGTCTCTGCTACTTTCTTGTCCACCGGGAGACTCTGTAAGAGACGTGGTCGGTCCTCTTTACACATCATCAAAAGTTATTATGCCAAAGGTCTGGCTCAAACGACCTAATTGTCCTAATTCACCTAGGTCAATGAGAAGTAAGAAGTGACAATTATAAGTAGCTCTTAAAAGAAGTATTAATTTCCATTTCTAACGCCTATGTAAAACCTATCCTAGCGGAAAATATATACGCTGAATTAGTTCTTAGGAAGCGAATTAAAGAACAACGATAAAATAACACGTGAAAGGATATATATACCGAAAAGAAAAACCTAAGACAGAGAAACCAGGGTATATGTTTAGACCAACGAAAATGTCCCAGGAAATAAAGACGCATGTCAGTCAGTAAAGGTAACCAACCTTCCATCATCCCGCCCAACGTCGAATTCCTATCCCCATATATCCGTATCGTATAGTCTCGTATGTACCCATGATTTACAACATTATGCTTCAGGTTTGTCACCACTTATGGCGAACGGTACCTTTTATTTCTTTCCTTTCTTCTTCTTCTCTCTCTTGCTCTTCTTACTAGGCGTATCAGCACTCGGAGACAACGGTCCGGATGGAGAAGCAAATGCGCTTGTTGATGCCGAGTCTGTATCACCACCAGGAGACATGGGAGACATGGGAGACATAGGCGACATAGGACCTTCTTCACCCGGTGTTGCAGGCTCCGGGGGTGTAATAGCTAGCTCTTTGCCTTTGTCTTGAGGGATATCCTCCGGCACGTCGTCAATTGGAGCCTTCTCGCCTACAGGTTCCTCGATCAGCTCCTCAGCAGGAGATGCATTTTCAGGATCTTTCTCCGGGATAGGCTCGTCCAAAACCTCCGGTTTCGGCTCCGTTTCCCTTTCATCTTTAATTACTGGCTCCTCAATTGGAGCCTCCTCCAAAACTGGCTGTTCAGCGGGTTCTGGAACGCTTTCCTCCGCAATAGGCTCGGGTGTTGCTTCTTCGGCTATTGGCTGTGCCGCAGCCTCTTCGACCTTTTCTTCAGGAATTGGCTCCTCGACAATCGGCTTATCGGGAATAGGAGGTTCCTCGGTGACTGGCTCCGGATTCTCGATGACAGGCTCCGGTTCGTCCACGGTTTCCTCGATAATCGGCTCAGGTGATGGCTCCTCGATTGGCTCCGGCTTCTCGATGACAGGATCAGGTTCGGGCACAATTTGTTCTGTAATCAGCTCAGGTGCTGATTCTTCGACAGTTTCGGGAACAGGCTCTTCGAGAATTGGCTCAGGTGATGCCTCCTCCTCGACTGGCTCCGGATTCTCGATGACAGGTTCAGGTTCAGATTCGGGCACAGCTTCTTCGGCAATGGGCTCAGGTGCTGCTTCTTCGACCTTTTCTTCAGGAATTGGCTCCTCGACAATCGGCTCATCAGGAACAGGAGGCTCCTCGGTGACTGGCTCCGGTTCGTCCACGGTTTCTTCGATAACCGGCTCAGGTGATGCCTCCTCCTCGACTGGCTCCGGATTGTCGATGACAAGCTCAGGTTCAGGCACAGTTTCTTCTGGAATTGACTCCTCCACTGGAGCTTTCTCGACAGCCGGCTCAACAGGAACAAGTGGTTCCTCGGTGACTGGTTGTTGCTCCTCAACAACAGATTCCTCGACTGGCTCCTGCTGCTCGATAATAGTTTCAGGTTCGGGCACCGTTTCTTCGATGATGGGCTCAGGTACTGCCTCCTCAACAGGCTGTGGAACAGGCTCTTCGACAATCGGCTCTGGGTCGGGCACGGATTCTTCTACAATCGGCTCAGGTGCTGCCTCCTCCTCAACAGGCTGCGGGACAGGGTCTTCGATAGTCGGCTCTGGTGCTTCCTCTTCAATTTCCTTATCTCCATTAGACATGGCAGCGACCGTACCTGCACCTACCGCACCGCCAAGAGCAAGAGCCCCGATTGCTAAAGCGATCTCAGAACTCGAACTCATGGCCTCCTCGTGTAGATCCTTAACCAAGGCACCATGGGCATCAACTGCAGATTTTGAATCGACAACAGAAGCCTTGAGCTCCGTAATACCATTCAGAATCTCGTCTTGTGATATTCCGTCCTTGATGTTCTCAAGAACAGGACCATAAGAGGCGAGAATGTCATGATTTGCCTTGATAGCAGCCAGAACATCTGGATCTGGTGACGCTCCCTTGATTTCAGCAAGAGTTCCATTTTGTTCTTCTAAGGTACCGATTATGGTATTGAGGTGTGTCTCAAGAGCAGCAACATTTGGACTTCCCTCGTTGCCGGTCGAAGCCTCACGAGGTTGAACACTCTTCAGATCCTCAAAAGCAGCTGTATGGGCGGCATGGGACTCGTTTGCACTGATTGTTGCTGCCTTGATCTCATCGAGAGCTCCGGTATGCGTGGTATGAAGTTCATGAGATGCCGCTGTTGAATCTTTGATCGTAGCGAGAGTAGCATTTTGCTCTTCAAGAGTGGTAACGATGGATCCAATTTGTGTCTCAAGCGCCGAGATATCCCCAGATGGCGCAGTCTCTGTTGGCTCTGCTGACCTAGCAGTTTTCAACTCACCCAAAGTAACGGCGTGAGCGGCGTGGGATTCGTTGGATGCAGTTGTACCTTCGTGAATTGCTGTTAGCGTTGTCTTGTGGTCGTCTAATGCGGTCAAAACAGCGCCAATCTTCTCCTCGAGAGGAGCCAAATCAACACTTCCGCCAACAGGTGCAGCTTCGATTGATTTAGACTTGAGTTCACCCAAAGATACAATATGCGCTGCATGCGATTCATTAGAAGCATTTGTAGCATCCTTGATCTCGGCCAAAGTTGCTTTGTGTTCCTCCAAAGTGGCAGCGAGTGCGGTAAGGTGTGGTTCTAGGGCGCTTGAATCGCCAACTGGAGCACTTCCTTCAACAGATTTGATGGATTCGTTCGAAGCTTGTACAGCAGCGTCCAATTTCTCAAACGCGGCCACATGGCTAGCATGTGACTCGTTGGAAGAATGTAAAGCGGTAAGAATCTCGGCACTGACATCTCCCTCTCTAATCTCAGATAACATTTGCGTATGGCTTGTTTGAGCTTGGCCCAAGTCGTGTAGCGATGTCAGAATTTCGGCACTAATATTGTGCTTCAGTTCATTAATAAGGCTAGTCTGAGTATCCAATTTGTCAATAATGGCTGTAACGTCGCTTTGCAACTCTCCAATATTGCCTCCGCCCTCTACAGGCGCAACCTCGCGACTCGTTGCGGGACCGGCCAATTTGATCTCATCCAAACTTCCTGAATGAGCCTCCATCTTGGTGTCGAGAGCCGCAATTTGAGCTTCCAAGGCGGCAAAGTTTGCATCATAAGAAGCTGGAGCAACATCACCACCTCCAGTGGACTTTATTTCCTCTAGACTTCCAGAGTGAGCCTCCATCTTGGTGTCGAGAGCCGTAATTTGAGCTTCCAAGGCGGCAAAGTTTGCATCATAAGAAGCTGGAGCAACATCACCACCTCCAATGGACTTTATTTGCTCCAGACTTCCAGAGTGAGCCTCCATCTTGGTGTCGAGAGCCGCAATTTGAGCTTCCAAGGCAGCAAAGTTTGCATCATAAGAAACTGGAGCAGCTTCCCCAACTCCTGTGGACTTGATTTGCTCTAGACTTCCCGAATGAGCCTCCATTTTGGAGTGAAGACCTGCGAGCTGAGTTTCCAAGGCAGCAAAATTGGTATCGTAGGACGCTGGAGCGGCAACACTTCCACCAAGAGATTTGACACCTTCCAAAGCTTCCGCATGTGCTGCGTGAGAGTCGTTTGATTTTTGAACAGCAGCCAAGATATCCGCGCCATTATCGGCAGCCTTGTGCTCTTCTACTGTAGAAGAGACAACGTCGACCTTGGAGCTCACCTCATCCACCTTGTTGCTTATCTCATCCACTTTGGAACTTATTTCTTCCATCTTGGAGCTCAACCCAGCAAGGTTCTCTCCACTTGAGGCAAATCCTGTTTCAATATTCTCTTTGATAGATGTGATCTCGGCCTGTAACGCTTGTAACGCTGCCGGATCCGATTCTCCTCCTGTCGAAGGTGCAGCCGGTTCGGATCCTTGGGTCAAGGAACGTTCTCTGATTTCGTTTAGTATGGTAGCATGGGAGGCGTGGAAGTCGTTCGACTTTTGAAGTGCCTCCATAACTTCCGGGCTGGTGCCAGCGCCACTAGATTCTGTAGGGGCCCCAGAAGTTGATTCGACAGCAGTTTTCAATGCTTCTAGCTGCGCAGAAATAGAGTCTATCTTCTCTGATATATCTGCAGTCCCTTTCAAGCTTGCGAGGTCGGTAGCAACCGCATCTAGCTTTGTTGCGTGCGTTTCCAATAAAGCTGGATGCTCGGCTACTTGTTGGTGGATATTTTCCACATTTTTGCCAAGGTTTGAGCCAACAGCGTCAACAATCAATCCAATATCCTCCTTCAACTGGTCCAATTGCGCCTGGAGAACAGATGCTGTAGTTGTCGATTGCTCGGTAGAGGTTTTAAGGGCGTCTATATCGTCTTTGGTGGGACCCAATGTGGCTTGTATAGATTCAATGCCAGATGCGACCTCGCTAACCTTTTTGTTGTTGCTTTCTACCGCACTCGATAGTTCGGCAAGGGTCGCAACAGTTCGCTTGTTGTTCTTCTCGAGTGACTGTTTGAATTGTTCCATGCCTGCTGAATCAAAGGCGTCTCCCCGCGGGGGCGAGCGCGCTGTAGGTGTTCGAGGACTCGAAGGTGCAGGCGTTGACTCTGCATTACGCTGCGATTGCTGAGTATCAATACGTTCCAGTAAATTCTCTACACTTCTGTTTGTTTTTCGGAGCAGCACCTCGTGCGAATATACCGATTCCACCAGCGGTTGCAGAGTGTCGAGCGCATCTTTGATGGAAGGAGAGATTATCTTTGCCAAGTTTTCTGCTATAGCAATTTGAAAAGTTTCGCTGCTGAGAGCCTCGTCAAGGGCTTTTCGAAAGGCCTGTGGATCCTGATTGACGAAGCCATTGATGGCTGTGGGACTGGTGACTTCGGACTTGGAACGCTTCCCTTCAAAGGAAGCTCGAATGCGACTCGTCAATGGCGGACGAGAATTGGGAGCCATGGTGTTTTGGGTGCAACGACGCAAAGGCGAATTGCATTGGAGGGGACGATTGGGGGGAAGGGGGGAGAAGAGAGGAGAGAGGAGGGAAGGAAATGTACTTGGTAGAGGGGACAGCCAATGTTTTCAATACCAGTGCAACTAAGTTACAGATCGGATCGTGTCAGATCAGCAATCAAATGGTGCTGGCTGTCCCAGACTCACCGTGCTTCTGCGCTTTCCGCCTTGTGGTGCCGCCGCCGCTGGGAAATCCTCCGACCATGATGATAAAAGTGGGTGATATAGCTTGCGTTCATGCATCGAACAACGCATCCCACACTGGCCTACTGGTACGGAGGATTGAGGTTGCGCAATGAGTCTGGCCAACGACGTGTTTCTGACGCCCCAAGTCCCCGATTCTGCATCCGGTTGCATGTTTGTCCGATTCTGCAGCTGCTTGGAAACATGGAGAGGCCTGGAGGAGGGGCCAAGTGGTTGGAGGGGAACCTTCAATTGCGTCGTGATGTTATGGGCGCTTGGAGCACCACGTCTGCCCGCACTCGCAGGGTAGGCGACGAAAAGTTTGAGGCAGGCATCACCTTCCTCGCATCGCGTCCAGATAGCTCCTTCCATCTGCCCATGGGGGAATAGGTTGGGCAGCTCCACTGCACCTGCACCATGGTCAGGCCTGCTGACTGGACTTGACAACTCAATCATTTCCACAGTTCTGGTAAGCGTCATGATCGGCCTATGAAATTGATGAGAGTATAAAAGGAATTGCGCGTAATCAAAAAAGGCAATCATGTGTGAATCCAATTCCAGCTGACAGCGAAGCACATCTGTTTCGGCAATTTTGTAAATCGGACCGGCTGTGACCTCCCGCATTCGGCGTCGGGCGGGTGTGATGAGGACGTTTGTCAGAGAAACATCAAATGAGAGAAAGTACGAGGTTACTCAAGTACACCGCAACTCCTTGATCTGACAAATATACTTCCTATATCTTCGTTGTGTTATTTCAAGAATCCATGTCCATGGCATAAATTTCGTACGTGGTAAAACAATAAAAGTCTACCAGAAAACTCATATCACTTCTCATAATCTACCCCACCTAGCTCAAGCCGGCGCAAGTAACACAACCACACGAGACGATGAAAGGCTCCGTAGAGACTCATTTCTTCCATGGCTTTGTAATATCAAAATAGAATTGCTATTAAAATAGAAGTCTCAAAATTCCCTCCTCCATCCAAGATTACATTTCAAGCGGACGAACTCCGAAGGTCGAGTTAGAGATCTCTTTCAACGTCCGCTTACCACAGGATTAGTACCATGCTGCACTCGTTCAAGGAAAGAGAGAACCATCAACCATGGTCGATAAGGTTCTCAAACTGAACATTTCTGCGTTCCAACCCCAAAGAATTTTCCTCAACGGTCATCCAATGAATCAACGCAGTTGCAGCCTTGAAAATGCGAAACTGCATCAAAACATCCAATAAGCGACCCTCCTATTTCATGCCGAGAGGTCAGGCGAAAAATAGAAGAATGGGGAAGTGCGAAAGTCCGACCGAAGTCCCGTCCGAGCCTCGGTTCAGCACACGCAGGCACACAGAACAGGGCTCAGCTTTCCGCTTGTGCGCGCGGGACCCTTCAATTAGCCAATTCAAACATTCAAACATTCCTCCTCCAACACCACCAATCTTTCTACAGATTCTTTTCTGATTCGCCCTATTTCCCTTTTCTTTTGACATTCCGTCGTCGTCATGTCTTCCGGTACCACTCCAGGTGCGAAGATCAATCAGAAACTTGATGTTCTCCCACCAGTCATCGCGGACAAGCTACCCCACGTTCCCGAGTCCAAGGCCGAATTGAAGGAAGATGCAAAAGTCGCGGGCCAAAAGTCCCTCCAGGGACTGAGGAGTCTGGTAGCTGGAGGCTTTGGAGGGGTATGTGCTGTAGTTGTTGGACATCCATTTGATTTGGTCAAAGTCCGTCTGCAGACCTCGGAGAAGGGTGTCTACAGCGGGGCAATGGATGCAGCAAGAAAAGGTATCGCGAGAGATGGTTTAAGAAGGGGATTGTATGCTGGTGTTAGTGCGCCTTTGGTGGGAGTTACTCCTATGTGTAAGTTTCTCTCTCTTATTCTCCTTATCGCTTGCGCTCAGGATTTGGTTACTGACATAAAATTCACAGTCGCCGTCTCATTCTGGGGATACGATGTCGGAAAGGGCCTCGTCCGTCAGTTTTCTACCGTTCATAATGATCAGCTCTCAATAGCGCAAGTCTCAGCCGCTGGTTTCTTCTCCGCCATCCCCATGACCGCTATCACCGCCCCCTTCGAGCGAGTAAAGGTTCTTCTCCAAGTCCAAGGGCAAAAGACATTAGCACCAGGCGAGAAACCAAAATATAGCGGTGGAGTAGACGTCGTACGTCAATTATACAAAGAAGGAGGTTTCCGCTCGGTATTCCGTGGTTCAACTGCGACTCTGGCTAGAGATGGTCCTGGTTCAGCCGCATATTTCGCGACTTACGAGTACATCAAAAGACGACTTACACCCGTGGACCCAGTGACTGGGAAAGCGAGTGGAGATTTGAGCCTTACTGCTATTACATGCGCAGGTGCAGCTGCTGGTGTAGCTATGTGGATCCCAGTTTTCCCAGTCGATACCGTCAAGAGCAGATTGCAAACCATGGAGGGGAAGCCAACCGTGGGTGGTATTATCAGCTCTCTATACAAAGCTGGCGGATATAAGGCCTTCTTCCCTGGATTTGGACCAGCGATCGCAAGAGCTATCCCAGCTAACGCTGCGACGTTCTTGGGTGTTGAACTGGCACATCAATTCATGAATAAGACATTTGGATGAGGAGAACGCGGATAGATAGCGCAACAGTATAACGGACAGGGAAATCTGGACCGGCAAATGGTGGGAACGTGTATGATTTAGGGTATTTGCATTATAACGCAAGGAAAGCATGCATCTTTGAAAGAATCGTGGGCATCCATAGCTAGTTATCATAGAACTTTTACACACACAAACGCACTAGTTCCCCAGTTTCCTCTCAAGAATACCTTTCCTCTCGAGTTCTACAATTCGAACAAACCGCCATTTTCAAACTGACTTTCTCATTATAATGCCAAGCATAACACTTTTTTCCCCAAAATCTTATTAGTTAATTATTGACTCGCAATAAATTCATTTTCCACATTTGCCAAAAATGATCCAAGAATGACATGTGAAAATCCTTGGCGGAAGGACCCCGCCAGGGCGCCAGGGACATTGATTGCATTTTCCCCGAATCCCGCAGAGCCGCAAGCGCCATTTTTTTTAAATTTTTTTTGGATTTTGAACGTCGCTCGCTTGTTTGGAAGGGGGTTCTTGGGTTCATGGGTGGTTTGTTGATGTTGGATGATGAAGAGAGAGGTTGATGGTGTTTTGTTTGTGTATGTTTGTTTGATTTGTTGGAGCTGAGGGTTTTTGATTGGCTCTTTTGAGTTGTGGATTTTTTGTGGTGGGTGTGTGTAATAGCAGTTGAGACTCTAAAAGAGACTTCAGGAGAGAGGTTCAGAGGGAATGTGGTATGTGATATGGTATGGAGTGGGTTTTTATCTTATTGAGATATGGATTTACTCTGTATATTCATTGTGTCTTTGTGCTTTTGTACTTTTGAGCGGATGCTGCTGGGTGGTTGTGTTGTGAGTTGTATTGCAATACAGCTCTCCTGCGTCGTTTGCTCAAGAGAGATTTGGCGGGACGTTTCCTCTGATTTGGCATTTCATTTCTTGGGTTAGGATGGGTGGGTTTGGAATCGATTGCTATTTACCTTCTGCTCTGTTGTTGTCATTTCTTGCGCTTTCATTACATTGTCAGGGGGATTGCGCGATGGGTACACCATAAACCTATGGTTCTTCTTTCCGTATCGCTTTTGCGATGTTTGTTGTCTTCTTTTCTATATTTCGAATCTGGAGTTTTGGTTGAATTTCGATTTTATGGTTCTTTTTGGCTTTGTTTGGTCATATTCTTGTCTGTATTTTAATTTTTGCTTTTCTGATGTGAGATACTTGGTCATTATTTTGCGTATATTTTGAGAGCTTGTCATACTACACGTTTAGTACTCGCAAAGTTGTTTTCTTGGTATACCTAGGCTAGCCAGAAGTGTAAAGTGGTAATGCTTCTCTTCTAAACCGTATACCTTAAATTATTAGTTATGCGAGGGTGTTGGGATAATATTGTTCTGATCTAGTGGTCATGTCTCTTACTGTTCTTTTGAGGCCACTGTGAACTTTTTTATTGAATTCTTTCTGTTGAGTTTTGGATTGCCTTGAATTTATTCTTGGGGGTTTCTGAGACAGCAATGCTCTGCTGCGCTGGCTCTGGACTTGCTCTGGACTTGCTCTGGACTTTACTTCTCAGCCGTTTGAACCCTTCCAAAGACATTTCCGCGAGAATGATGTCGCTCGACTTCTACTTTGACATCGCAAGATGCATGTCGCACTTTCCTTTCATGTATTTTCGTACGACTGGAACACTTGGGTAGCGGTAGATGTCTGCAAGTTTCTTGGTCTGTCGATGATTTCCTATGTCATCGTCCAGAGGACTGGATCTTGCAGCTTATCAATTCGCTGTATCTAACTAGTTTCGCGATATTGCCTTTGGTTGCAATACATAACTTTACATAAGCCTCCACATATCAGGGTGAATAATGGCATCAAGGCACCTCCGTATGCCGTCCATCTCCCCAAGCCTTCCTTCCCAGTTCAATAGCAGCACGCATCACGTTCCACAACCCCACCACCCTCACACCTCCCATTGGCCCGCCTCCTCCTCGGCTTATCCTCAACCAATCAGAATCCCCCACTCCACCCACAATCCCTTGATACCCCCAAATAACACATCAGCTAACATCAATCAGCAAGTCTCTTGCCCAGCTGGTGCGATGGTGGCATCGACCACACGCTGGGGTCAACTCTGGGAGTGCTCGTAGACTTGTCCTAGTCCTACTCGGCGTGGTAGGGGTCAGCTCTGGGAGCCCGGGAATGATTGTGGGGGATTTGGTTAGGAAGCTTGCTCCTAGAGGGACAACTGCTGTCCCTCGACAATTTAATAAACCTTCGGGTTTTTCCTGAGATCTCACTGGGGATCCATAAGGTTTTGCTGTTTTTTGGGTGGTTTCTTGGTTCTTTTTGGGATTTTGTGGTTTTAGCGAGGGTGTGGTTGCTTGCTTTGGGTGGCTGGTTGCGTTGTGCTGGAGCCTAGTCAATTGTCTCGAAGAGTGGTAGCATGAAGATGAACAGAAGCTCACGGATTAGGTTGGTCATATCGCTATACACGTATCTACTTTTATATTCTCGCGCTTACCTCCTTTTTCTCAAGTAGGAATTGTAAGGCGTGTACTTCATGGTTTGGTTGTACGAGGAGTGTAGGTTCTCCCAAAACGTCCAATCCACACACGCCCTCGTCTTATGAATAGCGGTACTCGTCGGTAATGATTCCTTTCCTTGACATTTCCTTTGTCCCCTGCGATGATCTTCATTTCCTTGATTAGGATGTTCTGAGTCCGGTGAGCGATGGATCTTTTACCTTGCTCTCCTCCCCCCTTTTTATGAAATAATAGTTATAACGAATGGAGGGGATTGGTATGGTTAGTGGTTGGGTATGATAGGAAAGCACAAGACAGGATAGGATATGAGAGACATAGCTGTGATAGGTATTCTGCCTGTTCAACTGTTCTGGAGGTAGGGTTAGGGTTCGTACTTCCTGTTTTCAAAATCAGCACCATCCTCACGTAGTCGGGTTGTTCCCTATTGCCTGCTTCCACTTTCCTCTTCTTTACTCTGTTAGTGTGGGGTAGGGTTAGAGCTGGGATGAGTTGCTGGGAAGAGCTTTCCTGTATGTTAGCTTGAATGGGCAAATATTAAGCTGGAACAAAATTCATGTTTGGGACACTGTAGTACATTGGTTGATGGGACTGGACTACATAGCTAGCTACACATCTTTCCCAACGAAACCCGACATCTCTCCTTTTCTGGAAAATGCTTCCCCGAAACGGAAGTCAAAGAATACCGAAACAAGTCTACACATTTCCCACTGCATATTATTTTCGTACCTCACAGCCGATCTAATCGACAATCTCCCGGAACTTGAAGACAGGAGATTTATACTCACCGTCGCAATGGCGCAACCAGGTGTGTTGTGGGTCGGTATCAATAGTATCCATACTAATGCCTCTTGCTAAAAGCTCATTGCGCTTTCTTAGTCGCTGCATATGAACATCCTTGAAGGCCATGGTCATAGATGCGTCAAGGTAATTCCATCCGCATTGATAATTGGTCGCAACCATTCTACTTGTTATGAAGTCTCTCAAGTTTCCAGAAAAGGGATCATTACCAGGTCTGCTCATGATCTCATAGGGCATCATGGTTGGGCTTTTGAGGGCAACTGGCTTGGCGTTGCCAGAAGTGCGGCGACTGATGATGAGAAAGACTGTGGTGGTTGTTAGTGTCACGTCATGTCAGGTTGAATTATCCAAAAGCAAGAGCTAGAGAAGCTTGGGGGTACAGACCTTCTTCAACCCCGAAATATCTGAACGCCATCTGAACCCGACTGAGTTTTCTATCCTCGAGGTTGCCAAAGTTGTCATACTCATGTGTTGTAAATCTCATCCAATGGTCGACCGAGAAAGCAACACTTCTAAGGCGACGGCTTTTCGGAAGTGGAAATGCGGGATCTTCTGGACTGGAAATAAGAGCTTCAAGTAAGGTGGTGGCTCGGTCTCCAAAGGGGAATGTAAAGCAGAGGGTGTCAAGTGCAGTGTTGACAGCAGTTATAGGTTCTGGTCCATATTCGTCCGAATCCCCATTCTCGAAGTAGGTCAGGAGGGATTTGGCTTCCGTTCGCGATTCGTGGTTGACTGCGAGGAGATGACAGTTTCCGCTAAGAGACGCAATCACACCGTGTTCTATGGATTAAAGTTAGTATCATACAAAAGAGAGAGAGAGATGCTCATGCACAAACCTGTTGAACGATCATGGATTAACTCGACGACTCGAGGGACCAAAGTTGCCATTCGCCATATCTTTTGTCTAAGCTCTGCTGGTAGCTCCAGGAAACGACGAAAGTCTTGTAGTTGTGGCGTGTTGTGGTACTTGGGTCCCCCTGATGTGGATAAATCAGATGGCAAACTTTGAATGGTAGCTTCCCCTGATGCTGCGGGTGCTTGAGAAGCAGTTTCAATAACGCGCCTAGTGTGATCATGCTGTTCTGCTGCACGCAGCTTGCGTAGAAGAAATCTGACAAAAGAGTCCATGGTGGGGGGTGGCTGTCTAGTGGTACAACGCTCTTGCACAGTAGATGCAAAATAGCTTGTTGCTTGCTCTTTGATTTCTATGGAGCGCTTGATATATAGTTAACAAGAACCACCTGCAAGGGTATCTCAACAGAGGTTAACTATGTCCTCGTGAATACGTGTTATGTGCTTCCATTTAGTCTTTTTCAGACACAATTAAAGTATAATGAAGGTTGAAGGCGACCAAGTGAATAAAACTATGGTAGCACACTATAGTCTGGTAGCTTTACTGATATTTTCAAAATTCATTCACTTGCGCATCGTTGACTAGGACTGCTTTAGATGCTTGGTATTCAATAGGGTATAAATAATCACTCATCTTCTCCTCAATCCCCACATAATATTACACGCCATCATAAAGATTGAGGGGTCCTGCTCCAGCTTATTGATTGGATCTGTTTTCCATCTCTCCCGCCTCCCACCTCCCTGTCTCCGCCCCCTTCCTACCTCCTCCGATATTTGTCTTTGCGACCTGGTTTTTCAACTCTCATCTGCACCTCTTCTGACAAGCAGCAACGAGCCTTATTGGCGCCCGATCAGCGCAAATATATCAGCTTCACGATGGATCCTCCTGAACCCGCCTCTTCAGGCAGAGCAGCCACACGTGCAAAGCCAGAAAAGACGGTCACCATATCTTCTGATATGCTCAATGAGCTACTCTCAGCTGCGTCCTCTATGATGTCGCACTCAAAAGAGAAGAAGATCAGCCGACTGAACAAACGCTACATCAAAATCTCCAGCAAAGTCAAGGAGGTAATCAACAAGGAACGACAGTTCACCTTTTTTCCGCTCTTACCACTGGAGTTGAGACGCGAGATCTGGGAGTACTACCTCACAGATGAGGTCGTAGTCATGAAATGGCAAAGTCACGTTGGTATCGGTGGTAAGTTCATACGCATCGTCCTATTCAACGGGACCTTCGCATTATGGCATTATTACTCACACATTTGCATAGGTTTCCTTGAATGTGTAGGAATAAATGCAAATGCAATTCTCGGACAAGTCAGCCGCGAAGCACTTTCTGTAACTCGACATGTTTTTGGCATGCAACATTTCCAGCCAGCCATAGAAGGACGTTATCGATTGAACAATTCCATAGCGATCAGCCTCGACACCCAAATCCCTTTCTTCGTCGGCGTACCCGTTCAAGCAAGCCTCTATTATATGTTGAAGAATCATTTCGTTCCTGGGGTATGCAGTTACAATGACATGTTTTCCGAGGGGTACCCTGGCCTTCCCATTCTACGAAAGTCTCGTGGCATTCCCCGTATTGCCTTCGAAGCAAAAGACTGGGCTTCAGCCATGTTGGAAGACAATTACATTCGTCCAGACCCGAATGTGGATTCTGTGATGGGTATTTTGGCTGCTTTACAATTCCTTGAAGTGCGAGAGGGTATGTATAGTCATTCGCGTAACACAGGGAGAGTATGCTAACCAAGCCTTTCACCAGTCATCATCGTGGTTCACCAAGAGACAACCTCCAAAAGTGTGCGATTCGCAAATCCCACCATCGACCTCGAAGATACGGTCTTTTCTTCCGCGCGGTTCGATGCTTTCTCCCGGTGGATCTCCATGATGTTCAAGCGCCAGCCAACACGTCCCGTCACATGGCGAACTTTGGAGGAAATGACGGAGGAGCTCTTGGTAGACAAAAACGATGAAAGAGTGACCCAGAGAGATGATAAGTTGGTCGCCCTGAACCTTACACTTGATCAATTCCGCGCCCGGGAAAAGTTTTTCATGGTATGTGATTTTCTTTGCCCTCTTTATCTTCGGTCTCACATTCGCGCTGCCACGAGATAAATGTATATTGACTCGTTTTAGTGGTCAAGATGTGATGGATGGGTCTGTCCCAAGATTAGATACCTAGAGGTAGTATGAGATGCGTGAAGGCTAAGGTAGGAATATTGATGACTTTGGCCAGGTGTGTCGTTCGCTGGCTTGGCGCCAGTAAGCGAGGGAAATGATGTTTGTCCTAGACTTGAGGAGATAAGATCACTTTTGCTAGACACCTTAGTCAAGTCGGAAGTTCCAGTTCCTTCTTGTACTGAATTAATAAAAGAGATAATCTTATTACATTTTGCAGGCCCTCTTTGAGTGAATGCAATGTTTTTACACGTCTGATTTAATCCTTATCTTATTTTGAAGAAAAGTCAATAATAATGTATATACACAATTTATGCAAAGTGTTCTAAAAAAGAAAGAACAAATAATGTGGGTAAAAATCACTTTACACGAGTGACTTAACTGTTCTCAATAGTGATATCAAGGGACCAGGGCTCCACTAGAAACAGGAGGAGTTCTACTTCCATTCATCAGAACAGCTTCACAGGGAGTCCGGGATTAATAGCATTATAGATATATATCTAGAATTAATGAAATGCACTACTTACTCTGCTCTCTATCAAATTTCAAAATATGCGTGGCAATGCGGGTATTTATCCACTCATGGCGAACCATTATAGTCACATCAAGGTAAAGTAATGCAAGTATGCCTGAAATATCTCAAGAATACAGTCTAAAGTGGTTCGAAACGTCCTGCGCGAACCTCGAAAAAGATCCAACCGTCTAGAAAGAAATAATCAAACAGAAGGAGAAAAGAACGTCCCGCAGCCTCAAAACCATCTTCACCATAACTCCCCTGGAGCCTCCACCCCTGCCCCCTCATCACATCAAGTCCTCCCAACCACCCCCTTCACCAACCCAAGAACTCCCACAAGCCCAAACACAAGCGGCCCCCCCTCATCCATCTCCGCCATCATACCCTCCATCCTCTCTCCACACCTCATCCTCAACCCCTCCTCATAACGTCCAGGAAACAACGGCCCAACGACCACAAGCAACGCATAAAAATAACATCTTAACACAACTCCCTCATCACCCTCGCTCTCCCTAACCTCAACCCAAAACATCCAAGACCTCATCCAAGCAAGCTTCTCATATATTTCCAGGGGAGAGTGAAGCTGGATAGCATCGGTAAGTGTCAGAGCGAGTTGTTCCAAGTCGTGAAACCCGGTGTGATGCCAGTTCTCGGTGCTGATGAGGGGGGTGGTGGCGCGTATTGTGGTTAGGATTTCTTGGATTTGATGGTGCATTGCTTCGAGGCTTCTGGGAGGTGGGAGGGTGGGGATGTTTGTTGGGGGCGGGTTGTGTTGGGGTGGGAGATTTTCGCCTAGGAGGTCTGGGTAGATGGTTTGTGTGGTGCGTTGTTTGATTTGTTTTAGAGCCTGGGAAGTCAATTTTTGTATCTACATTTTCGATGATCTTTGAAATTACACTTGAATAGCCTTCCATAAATATAAGCCATTGCTCCCTGATACATGTCAGTCAAACTTCCTCTCAAACAAGATGAGTTTTTATACTAACCAATCTTGAGCTTGCGCAGCTAATATAAGCGAAGCGATGACAATCGCATCCGCATTCCCAAGCGAGAACTTATTAACCTCATTTTGCAACTTCGTCAGCGCCAAACAGGATTGCGAGAGGTAAAGTTCTCTTGCTGTCGCAGTCTTGGAGGTTTGATACTGTATGTATGCTTGAAAACCTGTAAGTGCGGATTGGACGCATGCATGCGTTTGTGCGAGTTGGTTGTATCTGGTCTTGTCAACACTTGGGATTTTATCAGGACTTGACGACTTACCCAAGTACATCTATAGGCGGAACTAGTAATTGAGGGGCTTGTTGCAATTGATCACTGATGGAGAGTTGACGTGATTGTTGGACGATCCAAAAGGCAATATTGGATATATCCTGTTTCCAGGGTTTCAGATCCGTGAGCGTATTTTCGTAGAGAGCACTCACTCCGTATGCTTGATGTGTCTGCCGTAATAAAGGCCTTGAAGGGCCTGTGTTAAGAAGTCTTTCTGGTTCAGGACTTGCGCTGCTTGGAGGAGTAGATGTCTTAGTATAGACACAAGCACGCCCAACCCTCACGCAATTGCGACTATCAGAGTTAACCTATTAGCCTCTCTTCTGTGATAACATATAAACACAAAGCCAACCGAGAATTTTACTTACCAAAACGGAAACCTCTCATCACAACGAATATGCCTCTCCTTACAAGTAACACACCCATTCTTCGACCGCAAATGATGCTGTCTACGCCTAACAGGGCTATCTCTCTCTCTCTCTCTCCTTTCCTCTCCCATCGACGCCATGATACCCGCGTTGAATGACTTGAACCCATCTTCTCAACGGGCAAATATCTCGCTATATAAATTCCCCCAAGCTCCCAAAATGAAGCTATTCAACGCCATGATTTGAGTTTCTCCTCTCTTCACCCTCAGCCCAACACACAGCTCAAGCAGCCAAGCTCCCATCCCTCAACCCCACGATATCATTTACGATCGCGCAAAACATTCCAATACCAGGGCCACCACTCTCCCAACCAGGAAATCCAACGCAGGTACAAATCCCACCCCCAGTACTTCTACACACCCCCAAATCTCCATCCAATCTCCCATCCAATAAGACACCCCATTTGAATTTCAAATCCCCGGCTGATGCTAAGCCACAAGTTTACAGATCTCAGTAACGCCCTCCCCCGTTCGGTGACAGCGGGTGTGGCTGTGACCATCCCTGCGCACTGCTTACACGATCATCGCATCGCACCAATGAAATGCGCGGAGCTTGGCGTCTTCGTCGCTCAAATAGGTTCCGCGAAATGGGGGTGGTGATGAGGCTGAATCTTGTATAGGGCTGCAGAGGTATGAAATGATGTTTATCTAAGACCCCCGTTTGGGAAGTATGAACCCCGGGAGGCATGATGTTGTCCTACAACATACGGTATACATTCGTAGCTGAACAGGAGTAGAAGATCTCTATTTCACTATCTTGGGTTGATTTTTGGCGAATATTTGGAATACATATTTGGCTTTCGGATTAAGCCCCGAGATCTGTCCAGCTTGGTGAGGTCGGAGTCCTGAGCTTAAAGGAGGAGTTCGGTTACTCCAATACACACCGTCCCCCTGAATCTTTCCCACAAGCGAGATATGAGTCCTTGTCACCTGACATCCCTCGTAACTATTGAATACTATAACATCCTCTCAATCGCATAGAAGAATAAATTGCATACGAGAAGCTTGCATCAAGTATTTGAGATTACAAGAAGCTAAATCATTTGTGGAGCTACCCTGGAACACACCATATCAGAAATCACTGCAACAGAAGGGCAAATTCAATGGCACAAGCAGACTCATCGAACGGTTCGCTTGGGTATCTGTACAATTGCTTTTGGAAGTTTCCTAGCTAGGTAAAGCGCCCGAATTTTGAATGGGCCCCCCGTTGGAACTATGCAACAACCCCCGCCTATACGGCGGTTCGAACAAATGAAAAATTGGTTTGGCATCAGTCCACCACCGAAATATGTAATTGAGCACGAGCTCCGCTCCTGTACCATTATACAAAGTACAAAATTATAAAAATCGTCCATCAGGACCTGGAGAGCCCCGGAATGGTCTCAGGCATTTGTCCACAATCACTCCCTCTTTTCACTAGCTGCTGCATTCACTTTCCCGGCTTGGTGTTTCCCAATCTTTTCACCCATGTACCTCCAACTCCGCCCTAGCCCGGAAGTCAAGAGACCTTTGATGCTCTGACTGGTACTGGGCCAGCCAATTGTACTCTTGATCACGCCACTAACTTCCCCACGAAGATGTTCTGGTGGTTCACTTGCTATTCTTTGTTCGAAACCACCACCTTCTCGTCGATTAATCTTGGTTGACGTCTCGTCACTTGATGCTTCAAGCATTTTATTGAATTCAAGCTGGGGAATTTGATATTTCTTCTGGTACTGGAAATAAAGTTTCGATCTGAAGGCTTTTGGCAGTCGACGAACCATATTTCCTCGTTTCGTTGGACTCATATCTTGCGTCAATCGAACATTTGCTGATGGATCCGAGGCCCAATCTGGGTTTGAACATGTGGTATCGTCAAAGTCTACATTAGGAAGATTATCAATAAGCGGCAAATAAAGGCGTCGGAAATGCGGAAGATTGTTTCCCACTATGTTGGCAACTTTCGATTTATCTTCAGTTGGAAAGGCCATTCGTGGATCACCCATATAACTGATATTTGTAATGGTAGCATAAAGTTCTGCTTCTGTGAAGGATGGTGGGAGAAGAAGTAGGGCCGTTCGTAGAGCAGAAATAAGATTGACTTGGTTCGCCAACCGAACTCGAGGATCGTCTCGGAGGATCTTCACGGGTTTTTGTAATCGGCCAGCAATATACAACGTTGACCATTCCGAGAGATCCGTACATAATGTATCCAAGTTGACCACGCCATATTTTATGAGGGTGCCGTTGACTGTGACATAAGGATTGAAGTAAACCCCGGCTCCCCAATTATCCTGAACTGCTGATACTGCACCTGAGCCGAGAGACCCAAGGGCGGAATAATGATGGCGGTGCTGGTGAAGGTTCAGAGAATGCCAATGTTGTGTGTAGGATACCCCAAATATAAAATCAATCATTTTTGGATTCCCACCTTGAGCTCGAACCACGGCAGGAGGCGGTTTTGAATGGATTGAAGTCGCGCTCGAAGGTGTCACAGAGGGTTTCGATTGGGGGAAAACACCAGATCCATAAGCAAAGGCATAACGAATAGGAGCACGGAAGTTCCACAGGACCTGACGCAGCGATTCTTTGAATTCAGTATCAATTAAGATATGTTGATTGACTCCAAAATCGGTATGAGGTAGTTGTGAGAATTTTTCGATGTTATAGTTTGGATTGTCTTCCCAGTCTGCTGGAGGTGGTGGTGGTGGGTCGGAGGGCAATGACGTGCCTGGTGCTGGCACATGGTCTTTTGGGGTTTCTGTATTTAGAGATCGAGTCGAATTATTCGCAATTCGGAGAGGTTGGTAGTTGAATCGCGGTCGGTTTCGTAGAAGGGACGAAGAATAATGGCTTAAGTGAACCTGTCAAAGTGTCAGCTAGTTCGTTCTACCTGTCAAGTTGGCAACTTGCTATGCGCTCCCAGACAGCACCAGCACCGGACTACCACTAGCTTACCTGGAAGTGTCGGGCTGCCATTGCGAGCTACTGCTATGTCCGAATTCGTGGTGGGAGTTGAATCTATTTGGGTGCAGCAGATGCTGCAGAGAGGTTACCGGCTGTACTGGTCATAAGCCATGAGTAGGAGTAGGAGAGATGTTGCGATTCCAAGTATGAAAGAGGGTTAATTTCGTCAGAGCAGGTCAGTCCAGTCCAGATCCGCAATCAACTGCAACCGCAAAGCTCCTTTCATCCCCACCCCACTGTCTCCGGACTCGGCTCCGGACTCGGCCCGTGACAGTCCGAGCCGACTCAATTGACTCACCTTCTATAGACATTAGCACGTACTGCTCAAGACCTGAGTGAATAGAAAAAGAGAATTCACCAAGATACCGAGATTAAAGCAATGAACCCCTCTCCCCAACAGATTGCTTTTAAACCACATTTGAAAGACTTTCAGCTTGGGTTTTCTCAAATACAATTTCTCTACTACACTGCAGCCGTTATCGATAAGCCACTTCCATAGCAACAAAGACCTCTTCAAGGTTGTTGTTGTTGAGCTGCACCCACGTGACATAATTTCCTCCCCAAAGAGCTTGAAGCTTCTTGTCCAAGGCATACATCTACGACAACTACACATCCCCGACAAAAGAGCGCATAGAGGGCGCGTGGCTTACTAACATGAGGCCATCACACTCGCCCAGGCAGAGTACAGATGCCGCCAGAAGGAGAAGCAGCATAGGTCAAGGAGGACATCGCGCAAGCTTTGGAACCAGCATCCCAAGGGTCCAGTCGCGCGTAAGTTTTCTCTTTCACACCTACCCGATCCCTCCAAATGATTGCACAATTAGCGCATTTACTGACGGTATGGTCTAGATTGCCGTCTCACGCGCAGCAAACAACCAACCAGCATTCGACTTCTTGACGGGGGAACCGATAAAGGCAGGACGACCACCATCGAGAGAGAACTTTCGTCAGTCGGTATCGCGGGTGCCGTCTTCGGAATATGGCAAGGAGAATTTCGAGTCCGACCAGGATCGGGAGAAGAGAAGACGGGAACTGGAAGAGCTGAAGGCCGAAGTCAAGACACTCCGTTATACCATCGACAACCACAAACAAGAGGAGGAGCTGGCCAAGTTGCGACACGAAAGTGAACTGCGTGAGACTCGTCGCAAAGCAGAAGGGGACTTTAAACAGAGGCAGGCAGCAGAAGCGGAGAAATCGAAAGCTGTGAGACAGTATGAGACATTACTAAAAGAGTTCAATGAGATCAGAGATGGAGCTACCAACGAGAAAGCGGCCCTGGAGAGAAGGGTTCGCGAGATTGAGGAGAGTAAACGGGTTTTGGAAGAGGAGGTTGAAGATATGAGGTCTGAGCAGGAAGAAAATGTTCGCGGTATTGAGCGAAGATCCAGAGAACTTCAAACCAGAAACGATACACTCCAACAAAGCCTGGAAGATTTGCAACAAGATTCCGATCAGAGAGAGAACTTGTTACAGGAGACTCAACAGCAACTTTCCGAAAAGATTGCGAATTGTGGTAACCTTGAAGCAGAGGTTCTGCGACTAAAAGCGCAGACTGGAGACGCAGATACTCTGGCTATCATCAAGAGAGAACTAAGTGAGCAAGTCACACATATCAGAACTCTTGAAGCAACCAACAGAGAACAAGCAGCCGAGTTGAAGCATTACAAACGACTGCATAAGAGCGTGGAGGTTGTAGAAGAAGAAAAGAGATCTCTTCAGAGGAGGTTAGCTTTGATGGAAGGTCTTGAGACTGAGCTTGGAGAAGCAAGGATACAGCGACAAAGGCTTGAGGATGAAAGGTTGGCCTGGACAGCTTATCTTCAGAGCCAAGCAGGTCCTGACGGTTCATTCGAATACAACTCGCCAGAAGAACTAGCTAGAGCTCTGGTTGCGGAGCGCATTCAGTCTGCCACATCCATTGAGAGAATCGGTGCTTTGGAAGCAGAATTGTCAAGTAAAGACCTTATCCTTCAGAATTTCGAAGCAGAAAAGTCCGTTCTTTCAACACAAATAGAGAAACTCAAGGTTGCAGGTAGCGCAGCCAGTGAAACCAAGTCTCAATTACGTTTGGAGAGACAGCGAGCGTTAGCGATTAAGGAAGCTGAATATCTTCGTGCGCAACTGAAAACTTACGATACCGAAGATACCATCTTCCAGCCAGAAAATGTCGACGAAGCCAAGACGAAACGAATCCAAGAACTCGAAGACATGGTTGATGAATATCGCCAAGAAGTGCAAACCCTCCATGCTGATATAGCAGCTCAAGAGAAGGCCAAACCGGCATCCGCATCACCGCCAGAAGTTGGAAGTAAACGCCCTCGTGATGATTCAGAGGACCACGAACGTATCGGTGAACTATCTCGCAAAAACCGAAAACTCCAAGACGACCTCTCTACTCTGCAAACCTCCAACAAGCTTCTCGAAAAGGAGCTCTCAGTCGCCCAACAACGCCTCTCAGCAGCCGAAAACCAAAGCAAAACCCGCATCCTCTCCCTCCGCCAGAATCCCACATCGGAAGTAGAAGCCATAAAAATGGCCACTCTAACCACCCTCCGAAGAGAAAACAACGACCTCCTGGCCCGACTCCAAGGACTCCCAAACGTCCCTTCAGTCCCCACATCCGCCCTAGAAGCCGCCCAACTCTCCATCGAAGAAGCAGAAGCCCGTCTCGCCTCTGAAATAAAACGCAACGACCGTCTAAAAAAGGTATGGGGTAACAAATCCGCCGAATTCCGGCAAGCAGTTATCTCACTCATGGGCTGGGAAGTCGCATTCATGAAAGATGGGAAAACGAGACTTACATCTTACTTCTACCCTTCGAGGGGGGATGAAGAGAACTCTATTGTTTTCGATGGCGAGAGGGGCACGATGAAGGTTAGTGGTGGCAAGGATAGTGCATTCGCGGTCAAGATTGGGGACCAGATTAAGTTCTGGGTAAAGGAGCGGGGGAGTATACCTTGTTTGCTTGCGGCTCTCACGTTAGAATTTTACGAGGAGGCTAATAGGGATAAAACTCTACGGGTTGACTAGGGCAGGGCCTTCTTACGCTTTCATGAGGCAGGAGGGTATGGGACATATGTAGGCCTCTTGGGACCTACAAGATATGGTATATATGGCGATTTTCTATCGCTTCATGTTTTGGCTTTGGAGATATTCAGTATCTATCATTTACAGGCGTCAGGGTGTTTGGCGCTTAGCTTCTCAGCTGGCTAATGGTGGATATATTACATATTCTTTTCGGTTGTTATAGCTGTATGAATAAGAATGATATAATGCCCCATCCCACCTCTTCATGTTCTTTGATTATTATTGGTCAGCGTGGTAAATTCCAGTAGTTAAGTTAAGTAGTAGCACCTACTTAACTCCCTAAGTACTCGAATAACTCATAAGCTATTCGTTGGTTGTAATTTAGCTTAGTGATCTAGTTGGTTAGTACTCAGTACTATGTAAGATATATACACATTAAGTGTGGAATGATATTATTGTAGGTAGGTATCCTCAAAGCCTCGTATAATTGAAAATAGTGGCATAATTACCACATTTCACCTATGTTA
This sequence comes from Hymenoscyphus occultus, assembly GCA_900536445.1. Lineage (NCBI taxonomy): Eukaryota > Fungi > Ascomycota > Leotiomycetes > Helotiales > Helotiaceae > Hymenoscyphus > Hymenoscyphus occultus. The sequence goes on along the minus strand of UNPT01000097.1, from coordinate 76,237 downwards.
ACTTAGGTATCCCCAAGAAAATTAAACTTCTTGTACTAGATCTGTAGACTGATCATATTGCAATTAATTTGGTGGTATATAATCTTATAGAGTAGTAAGTAGATCCCTTACAGGTTAGACGAAGATATAAAAACTTGAGAAGAGAGTATATGTATATATAGTTCTTACTAATAAAAACCTACTAAGTTGTCCTAGCCTAGGAAGAAACTACTTAACTCGAGGACTACTTAGATTTACTTCGCGTTAATTTAAATATAAGTAGTAGATATAGTTACGTTAATTTAAGTATTAGATTTAACTACTCGAGTACTATCTAAGTGGTTTGCTATAAATAGTACCTAACCAAAGTATAAAATAATTACCCATCTACTCAAACGCCCTAGCTATTCGAAGGTCCTTATTTAAACTTAAGAGCTTGTTTCTTTTCCGTAGTATATAATGGCCCTCTAGCTAAATTAACGCTCGCTAAAAGCACTTGTTACTAGATATCTAACTCTTATATACTCGACCCGGACCACTCCGCATTACTTAAGTAGGACTCAACTCAACACGATTATTGAGCGAGTTGAGTGAAGGAGGTGCCTGTACTCAACTTAACTCAACTCATTTCCCACGCTGAACTGTCATCCCAAATAAAACCACATAATGAACACACAATCGTATAGAAACAGAGCTTTTCATAGCTACCTATGTAACCTTCGACATGGAACTTCATATGTCCTCAGACATCAATTACTCCTACCAGCCTTCCGATCGGTGTGCAGGTGTACTGATAAGCCCGACCCCGCCCAATACGCCATTCCGCAAACAAAATGACTAGCTACAACCGAGAACTTTGCCCGCCCGTAATCAATCAAACCCACAACGCCGACATGGTGCGCATTTCTGGTTTCTTACCCCCAGAATATCAATCTCCTTCACAGCCCCTCTAGATCACCACTTACGTTCGTATACACTCAATCCCCTCCAACGTCTTCATTGCCTTCGTCCCCTGGTTCTCAAAGGTACTGACCATCCTCTCACATTCTGTTTTCAGCTGATCCTCGGCTAGTTCGGCGCTGTATCTGATCCATTGCTCGACAGTCATTCCTTTCTCTACGCTACTCAGTTCCCCGCCTTTGGGTGGTACGGTACTGGCAGCCCCTGCAAATACGGCGTCCATATCGATCGCAGTCCAGGGATTGGTGGATTGTAGGCCATTATTTGGTGGTTTGTTTTCTGCGTTCGAGGATCGTGGTGATTGGGATGGTGTATTAAATTCCTGTCGTGTAGGTTTAGGCTCGACTGGCGCTACTGGTTCATCCTCTTCTGGTGCGGGCGATATGGCCACGACAGGTGTATTATTTTGTTCTGGTGTGGGAGATCTAGCCATTTCTGGGCTATGTGTGTCTTGTGGTGTAGACGACCTAGCAATTACAGGCGTATAGGTCTTTTCTGGTACTGGAGAGGGAGAAGGTTCTAGCTCCGGCTCCAGCTCTGGCTCCAGTTCATGCTCCGATTCATGCTCGGGCTCAGGGGAGGGAGAGGGCTCTAACTCAAGTTCAGGCTCGGGTTCAGGCTCGGGTTCAGGCTCGGGTTCAGGAGTAGGGGTTCGTTCGATTGGTGGTGCAACGACTCTGTTCTTCAAGTCAGTATATGGTTTTCCGGACATTACGTAGAGTACTCTGCTACGTGGTTCAAGTGCAAAGAAATATGATTACTTACTTGCTTCTGGTATTGCGGCGCTTTTTGGCCGGAGGCTCTTCGAAAATATCACTTCGGCGCTTCTGACCTACGGCTAAAGACCCTACGGAGGATGCTGGAGAAGCAGCTGAAGCCGTAGTCATGCGCGACTGCCTGGCTTTGGAAGTTCTTTTGGTTTGTTTGCTGGGAGCGGGAATGGTGAAGAAGGTGCAACCGGGGGATCGTCTGTAGTGTTCATCACTTCTTAAATTAGCCCTGAAGCCATGATATGATGTGTACGCAATCCAGACTTACCGAGGAATATCTTTCTGCTCCCATCCATCGAGAGCTAGATGACAAAATGCACAAACTGCCATATCAGAGTCATCCACCGGCGCAAAATGCCATCCCGCCTCCGCAAGCTTGAAATTCGGCGCATTAGAATAATCTTTCTTGAGCAGCAACGGAAAAGCCTACCTGTTTGGTCTTGCATTTCCACCCCCTCTTTGCATCATGAGGCCATCTGTTTGCGAAGGTTGCCTTTCGAGCATCCAACATATCCTTACTAGATAGCTGTTCCTGACCGTAAATACCTTCGTTCACCTCAATTGTAGCAATTATCGCCCACGCACATTCTGGGGAATGCTTCAAATGTTCTACTAGCGGATCGTCATCTTCTTCCCATCCATCTATCTGGCGGTGGCAGAGAAAACATGCGGTATTATCAGGACTGTCCGGAAGAGGGTGGTAGAAGAACCCGGCTTTGGCGAGCTATGCGCATGTAAGTATGAGTACGTGGAAAATAACTTTGGTTTCGATGCGACGCGTCTTTCTGTAGGGCAATGATTAGAGGGGTAGGCAATTGTACGAACCTGTTCTGGAGCAAGACTTTTATGGGGCCATTTTAGTGATTTGCTCGCAGATTTTGCGCTTGCTTTCGACGCTCGTTTGGATGTTCGGCGTCCGGGGAGTGGATGTGAGACTTCAAAGGAAGATAATCGTTGATCAAGAGTGAAGAAGCCCCCTGCAATCTCTTCGATGGCCATTGTGGCGCCTGGCGCAATGAATTGAATTTCAATGTAGATTTAGGCGCTGCAAAGTGCGGTGGTTTGGTGGGTTGTGGGTACTGATCAAATTGATGTTTGTTGCTGGGTGGTGATAATGCGCTGCGGTGTTGATGCGATCCAATGTTTACTTTGAGGCTGAAAACGCGCAATACGGGGAGCGCGACCCCTTGCGCGGCGTCATCCTTCGGCAAAAAAGCGGCGCCGATCCGCCGATAACGGTACCGAGACCTGCAAGATGGCTGACCACAACCCTCCCCTTCGCTATAGAATATATCCGCCCGCAGTCACCGCACTCTGTTTTGTTCATGAGATATTATGACAGGCTGGTTGTTTTCGTCGCTCAACAGGCTTAATATATGCTATCTTATTTACTTATTCATTCGGTAGTCGTAATTGATGCTCCTCTGTACTCAGATGTCACGATACATTTTAAGAATTTGGATTGTTCTTCTTGAGCTACTATCAGTTGTAATAACGTTAGTGAATAATCTATTATACTTATGAAACTGTTATGATGGGTAATATTAATAACCATCGGTATACTGTGTTTTTTTTTCATGTCTTAATCTATCAGTCCTGGGTTCCGCACCGAAATTCGTAATTGAACAAGAGGATGAACTCTATTGTTCGGCTCTAGTTGCTTAGCTTAAGCTCAAGCTTTAGCTTGAGAAGCATTGTAAGAATTGTTGGAAGTGAAATACACTGAGACTATGGTCACAAGCCCTTGAATCTCCTGCTGATTTAAGAGGGAGAAGCATATTATGAAAAGATTCGCACAGGGAACAATTGAAACAAAAGATTTACAAGTTTTCATAGGTGAATTCAAAAACTAGAATTGAGTTGCGTCAAGACTGCTACAAAAGTAAACAATGTCAAAACAATGCAAGTAGTAACAATGCATTTCGTACTCGGTGGATTTTAAAATCTATTTATATTTAAATATTAAGAAATATTCTTGCGTCTTGAAATGCTGGCGCAGCTTCAAGCAAACTAAACTATATACAAGAAAGAAAGTGTGTCGTTGACTCATTAAATCATTACCCATCAAGAGAATGAAACCGTCCATTATCCAATTCCAAAGAACAACAAGGAATCCCAACCTCCAATTAATGTCGAGCAGCCCGCTGGGCCATCTTAATCCTCTCAACCAAAAAGACCACGGCTTCCGGCACCCGCCTTCCGTAATGAAGATGAGCTGGCGTGATCATGTATATTCTCCCCTTGCAAGTCCAATCTCCATCGTTGCAAAGAATCAATGTCTTCGGAGGTGGAAAATTGGGAATAACTCCATCGTCTTGTGCGTTACGTGTATCTCCAAATGTAACAACTCCTGCGATTTTAGCACTCACTAATGGACTTAGTGCTCCGATCGCGCCATGAACAATTGCTGCTCCTTGACTAAGAGTGGTGTCAATTATTACGTACAAGAACATGAAAAGGGGAGAAAGATTTACCTGTAACCGCCAGCAACAATGATCGATTTCGGACATTTCACCGCCGCCTTCGTAATGATGTTCCTCATATTACTTATTCCCTCTGGATCTGCATTCCCCTTCCTAAGATTCGTCCTGATTTTAGCATCGTACTTGACTCCTTCAACTCCAACACGTTTCATTCCAAAAGCGCTTATCAAGCCGAGGGCGGTTCGTGAGCCGACTGAATCTGAGGCGCCCATGTTTCCTCCTTCGGTAGAACCTCGAGCGTAGACAAATATGATATCTTTGCAGCCGAATTTTGTGAAATCATTTCGGATTGAGGGTGTTCCAGCTGGGTGAGCTGGTTTGGAAGTGTGGGGTAATCTGATAGGTCCAATGGTTGTCGGCTCGTCTGGTGCCTTTGTGGCTTGGGGTACTTTTGTAATAGCAGGCGCCTTTACATTATTTTTCTCTTCTGCTGATACACGTACAGGCGTTGCTGGGGCATGTGGCTCCTCTGCTGGGATGTGTACGGGTGCTGCTGGAATATGTCCTTCATTTGCTGGTATATGTGGAGGTGCTACTGGATTATGTGCAGGTACTGCTGGTATATGTACAGGTATGGTGGGTATATGTGGATGTGGCGCTGGGGCATGGAAAGGCTTTGCTGGTTTATGTAAAAGTGCTGCTGTGGTGCGTAAAAATTCTGTTGGTAACTTGAAAAGCGCTGGTGGGAGAATGAGGGGTATAGCAAGCGACAGAGGTGTAGAGAGTGTAAGAAGAAGGCTGGGCTTCATGTCGTAGGATTTTTATATTAAGTTGCTTCGCTAAAAGAACGAATAAGCAACGAGTAGCTAAGAGAGCGTGAGGGTTTAAACAATGTATAAATTATTATGCACAACATAGAGACAAGCTCAAATCCCAAAAGCATTTCTCGTGCAACGATGTCTTCCCAAAACCCTTTTGTAGATTTGTAGAATTCTTGCGTTAAATGAGGTGTTTCTTGTTTCCCCTCAAAACCCCATTCAAATGGTCGCCAAGTTATGATTTGCCATGTGTGGGACTCGGTGTCTCCGATCAAACAACCTTAGGTCCGAATGCTCGTATTTGATTATATTCTTTAAATCAATCTATATTGTTCGCGTATATGAATATTGAGAACAATACAAACCAGTGTCGTATTCCCCCTCTCATGTTCAAAAGTCACAATTCAGAGTGTCAATTTTCATCTTTCTTACTCCGTACATGGCAGCGTAGACTCTATGTACCAATGCTCTGTCTCGGTATGCCAAGGGAAGTCAGGACCCATAAATTTGGACTATGGGGCGTGATCCGATGCACACCCACAGGTTCCGACAGAGAGGTCCCTGTTTTTTCTTCTCAAAGGGGAAGGGGCTTGGATGCTTAAATCTCGGGACGGGACCTTTTTCGACCAAAAAGCTTGAGTTCGTAGTACCGTCAAACTTCGATACTACAAAGTCCTTGGTAGGATACTGGGCTGAGTCGCTTTTGGAAGGAGATAACCGAGGTTGCAGTACGGTATCATCATATCGAGTATCCTAGTAACCAGGTTTAGCTGTAATCTTACACCATCAGAAGATTTCGTTGCGAAAACTCGTTACCACCCAGATAGTTGCAGTTCATGGCTAACCCAGGTTTCCGTAATGTTTTTGCCTTGGCATGTCTTCTAGCAGGTGAGCTCAGAAAAGGTGGTGATCATTGTTCCGAGCACGAACCGCTTTACCAGATTGCTATTTCTGAACCGCATGTATGGTACCTGCCTTAGACAGAGTTGCACGACATATTGTAGAAGATTCAATAAAGCCGAAAAACACTGGAGTCCCTTGGAGCCTGAATAGCAGAGATTCCTACACAAAAAGTGCCAATTTTCCTCATAATTTAACATAAGACGAGGAGCAGAGTTAGGCTTGAGGAAAAGGTTAAGGCACATCGCGCTAACATCCATCACAGATGGAACTTTTCCGCATGAGGACTTGTTGGTTTCCTTTTCTGCGCAACTGCAACCGGAGCTTGAAGCTCACTATTTGCAACTTGGCTCATTAATAAAAACCAATTATTTCTTCACATTTGCTATACAACTATCTCGGCAGCTGGTAACTGGACTAGTGAGAGCGCCATGATATCAGCAACACCAGCTTTTAGTAGAGCTTCGACGCGAGACTCAGAAACCCAATTCTTGCCCGTTCTCAACCCTCTGGAGCTGGAACAGAGTCATTTTCGATAAAATTTATGTGAGCACAGTGGTGTACCAAGCTTACCTTATATCAGCAGAATAGTATTCTACATTGGAATGCCTACCATAATATCTGAGCATAATGAACTGTGAATATGTTTCTACGTTTATAGGTATCTCTCCACAGGTATGTCAAAGCAAGTAAAAAGAACTAAAAAATAACGGTTCAAATTATTGCTCATTAGAATTTCAAACCTCTAAATTAGGTTTACTCTCCACAAAGGATCGTTCCGTCAAGAGTTTTCCAAAACCATTAAAAATTAGAACCGATCATGTGCAACCATCCTAAACCTTTGCCAGAACAAAAATGAAATCAAATCAAAAGGCCCATGAACAATCCTGCGAAACTCATCATAAGCGAGGAAGCGACCAATGTGCCAGCACTAGAAGCTTGTGTCGAAATAGGCGAAGGTCCTGAGCTTGAATTAGCTGAGGGAGAACTAGGGGTGGCGATTGCAACAGAAGAATTGCTCAAGGATGTCGTTCCATTTGAACCTCTGGCAGCAGCAGAAGGTGTAACGGATGGGTGGATCATGGCCGGCACGCTTGTTGGCGTGGAAGCCACTCTAATTGCCTCAAACTTTTCAAAGGAAGTAACATAAGGGACAATCCGATTAACGATTGGGCTTTCGAGGTATGCGAATGAATAAGGGTCCCTAAGCGATAATGTACGTGGGAAATTGCGAACCATGAGTTCTCGTCCAGGATCTGGAAGTGTAGTTGGCGTAGAATTTTCGCCAAGCGGGTACACAACGACGTGTTGAATGACTTCAAAGGTTTGGACAATTGGAATGGCGTATTCTGGTGGACAATAGTAACCAGGAATAGTCGTCATGCAAGAGGTGATGGAAATCGCCTCTGGTGTGTAAATGGTACTGGTAATGGCTTGTGTTGGATCAGGAGTAGATGAAGGAGGTTGAGTGGATAGTGCCCCAGACGTAGCTGTTGGCTTTACGTCTTCCTGAATGGGAGTTAAGCGTGCTCCTGCTCTCGCAGAGAGAACAGGAGCAGGATTAGGCTCAATCTCAGCATACACGGCCCGCTTCAATGATGTCTTGACGCATTCATCAGCAATGTTGACGGTGTAGAAGGTTACGTAAAGCGATGGGCCTCCGTCGAAATTTATTTTGTTGCCAATTTCAAGTGACGCTGAAACAAAAATTCCAACGTCGCCAAAGACCTTCTGTTTGAGTTCCACTTCACATGGTGCTTTTTCGTCAAACACAAATTGGCCCGTGTAGGCGACGGGGTCAATAAAGGCACCCATCGCAAATCCGATTCCTTTTCCCCCGACTCCCACGTCAAATCCAGCCTTGAGTGTAGCGTGTAACAGGACAGCGTAACCAACAGAACCACTTGTGAACTGGAAAGGAATATCTTTAACTATAGATCCTCCTCTAGTCACGTCAACTAGTCAGCTTGTGTTCCACATTCTTTCAACCACTTCTGGGAGACAGGAGTCATGAGTTTACTTACGACCACGATTCTATCATTTCGCCGCCAACGACATCGATGATATAATTGAGACCATTAGGAAATTTGATATCGAATCCCCCTTGGAAGTTAACAGCCGCACTCCCGTGAAATATCAAGTCCAATGACAATTCTAAGTCAACCTCAACAACCAAACTTTTCTTCATACCTGGGATTTTGGATTTTGGGAATTTCCCTCCCCAAATTGGGATGACATAAAGCCCACCAACGGCAAATGTGATCTTGAGTTCAACATGCACGCTAAGATCCTTAAAACTGACTACTAAAGGTATATCAATCACGTCCTTCATGTCACCAATAGTAGTCGTGAAGAGATCTTTTAAATCCACCTCTCCAATTTTCAATCCGTCAGTACTGAGATCGACGGAGCCAGAGATAGAGCAGGAGACGCAGGCAACCTTTATTTGAAAGGTGACTCCCGTTGTTGGGTCAAATTTGTTATCTTCGCCCTCCTTTTTTTGGCCCGTAGCATCTACATAGCTAGATAGAAAATTAGCTTCATGTCAAGAAAATGTGGGACGAATAGTAACATGCGTACATGTCAAGCATAACTTTGTCCTTTGGGATTTCAGTACTCAAATCAAAGGTTCCCAGATGATCTGATCTTTTTTCAAGACGGACAACATCATCACCAACATCAATTGCTGCGTCGGTATCGATGGATCTTTCTTCTGGTTTCTCTAACAGAGTGGCCTTGGTAACAATGTATGGATTCATCTGTGGAGCCACATGTTGCTCAACGACCAGAGATATGACAGAAACAACATATGCCGCAAGACAGAGCTGGGTAGCAAGTCTCATCTTGAAATAAAGACAAGGCGAATGGGTTCAGATTTGAGGAAACAAGGGCATGGGAGGAAATGAGAAAGACAGCAGTGTTCTCAATGAGAAGTGTTTGAGCAGAATTTGATCAAAATTTGGTTTGCAATATGAATCAGGGTATGGTTTGAGTTGTGGTTGGAAGGGAGATCCAAGGTTAGCTTTATTATAGATACTGGCTCGAGGAGATCAAGAATAAGCGACGCTCTTGGCAAGCAAGGCAGTGCAAGAGAGCATCCAAACATCATTTCATTTCCTTTCACAGCCACAATCAGAAATTGTTTGGTGAATTCATCAACGGTGAATATAATTCTGATTTACTTTGAGATGCAGAAAGATTAGGTGTTTCAACACTTTAAAGATATAGGAACATTGAATCAGCTATTCATGAGGCAGCATTACAGCTTTGAAGGCACTTCGCTTGATCCATATCCTTTTATTTCTCTTTCATTTTGTAAGGATTGGTGTTTATAGGGGAATCTTGTACTTCAGCCTTCCTCTATTGCTACGTGATATTCACGAGGTTGAGACTTCACTGTCAAGACTGCTTGCCCACACCTCTCACCAATCCAAGAATGCAGAAACATCTGAAACACTTAAACGTCATGTTCAATAGAGAATGAGGATACCAGTAAGGAAGTGGTAAACCTTTTGTGTCTCATGAATAGAACAGCCATCTGGAAAGTCCAACAGTCAATTAGTGTAGAAGCCTGCAAGATGAGCTCATAACCCTTCAGCATTGCTGGCTCTACTAGATGAAAATTATTCACATAGCCTCATAGGTCGCTCTAATGTGGAATTGTTTACCTTTACCTAAACGTCAGCAGTTTCAATTAGGCAAAGAACTAGAAAATTCTTTGACGCCGAAATGCACATGGCAAAACTCATTTAAACTATAATTTTCTCAGTCTGAAGCAATATGCACATAGGCACAGAAAGTGACTCCCTATTAGCGTTCTAAGTCATTTTGGAAGTACAATTGGTATTGTTGAGATAGATATCGTGACTACAAAATGTAGGTGCCACTGACCTACTCTTAGGTAACGTACATTCCTTTAGTGTCGCTCGTAGGCACACGACACTTAACTACTCGCTACAGCTCGCCTTAGGCAAGATTGGCTCGCTTGCAAAACTGAGACAATGGTAATTTCAAAAATGAAATTTCGTGACGTAAGTGTAAGTCTATTCACAATCAATCGATCAGATAATTGGTAAGTAAAATGTTCTATGAGCTCAAGATAGAGGGATCACGATATTTTGGATATGAGTACATATTACGTCTTGTGACCTTAATCTCCTGGGCTGGAGAAAAGTGGTGTTGGGGTTTCAAAAGAGTATTGGATGGGTAGTTCTGGTATAATCAAGTAATTGTTACGATGTATACCGCTCTCTGGGAACTCGGTGTCAGATATTTCCTAACACTATACAGAAATTCCTAACACCGTCCTAATTAGGTATTAAAAAGTAGGGATTTAAGGACAGAGGGGTACTCTAGAGACTATTATACTTCTAGGAGAGTTTAAGTGTAACCTAAGCGTTCCGTAAGCTATCTATCTATATTATAGAGCCTTTCCTCCTCTCCCTACTTATAAGTACTTAGTTGTTTTTATCTATCTCTCTCTCTACCTATAAGTACTTTTCTACTTTGCTCTCCTGTAAGTCTCTACTTCTATTATACCCCTATACCCACCCCCTCTCTCCCCCTCCCCTACCTATAAATAAGTAAACGCGTAAATAAGACTTAAGTAAAGAACTGCACCTTTGGTACGAATTAAGGTTTAACGGCCACCGTTGGTGTCAGGAAAAGTACGCGTTAGAGAAGGTTTTGTACCCTGGGATGGCCTGCGCAGGTGTCAGGTATTTCCTGACGCAGTTCCCAGAGGGACCACACTCTGTACGCAGGCCTGTCAATATTATGTATGTAAGATACCTCAATCACTCACACGACAACTTCTACACCTTTCCTTTGGATCACAGCCTGATTATCATACACATTGTGACTTGATTACTTGCTATTTGTGTTTTCATCTCTTTATATCTCCATAACAACAGGAATGGATACTATACCCATAGAAACAAGTTCAAATGTGTTCGCCCAAAAACACACCCGCCCATTTGATGTGCACTACCCCAACACACAAAGTCAAAGTGCACAGCGATTACTCCTACCCATCCATCCAGATTTTCACATTTACCGCAACAAAATACTGCTCGCTGACGCAACAATATACCACATCCAGCCCTGGACCAGATCCCAAAGTCTTAGCCTACATCACCGCAGAAATAAGCTCTCGCCACGAACTTCGCATCACTGAATCAGATCAAACGAACTAATGACGTATACAAATAAACCAGCGAGCCGGAGAGTATACTCCATAGGTTGAGAGATTGGCGATGGAGATCTTGGGATGAGGTGTTGGGGAAATTACATGATGTCAATGGTAAGCGAGGGGGTTGGTGAATATCAAGTATTAGATAATAATGTGTGGGGTAGCTACTAGCTTATGTAAAGATTGAATTTATAGGGTAGAGGGATGGGGCGAGGAAGGGATGGAGTGACGAATGACTGGAAGTTTATTAGGACTTTGGGTGAGATGGAGGGTTGCCTGGGAAAAGACAGAGAATACTGTACTGAGATGTAAACTTACCATAAAGCTGTGAAACCCACCAAACTAGTCATTTCAGAACCCGTGAAAGACATGTTAGGACAAAAAGCAAACGGAACCGCTGATTCTCCTGTGCTTATTATGAAAACGGTCCGGACAGTAAAATAGGTTGTCAGTATACCTGTTGGGGTCTCCGCTGGTTCTAGCCAGAATAAAAACCCACAGACTGCTCAACCTGCAGCAATTGCGAAGTCACGATAAAAAACTCAATGCCCCAAGGAAATTAGATCAACCTCATCTTCCTGAGAGAAATGTGTATTCTAAAACGAACGTATCCATCTATCAATACAAAAAGCAACCCCAGCGACCACCAAAAAACGAGGGATCCCACACTCAATCCCCAACCCATCCATCAATACAAAAGAAAAGCCAGCAAAAGTGGTAGCATGTAATAAGTAAGCAAGTAAGCAAATAAAATACCACACGAACAAAAGTTGCCCGCCTCCATTTCCTGAAAGGCCCCCGAAGAAATCCTCTATTCGCACATGAGTATCATAGCAAACCTCGAATAAAATAGAACGAATATGAGTAATGATTGAAAAAGAAATTAAACAGTGTATCTGTAAAAGATAGCGTCATCCCCCTTCTCCCTCTCTTCCTGCTTCATGGTTATCGTGAAATCCTCTGGAGAAGAACACTGTTCTTCGAGAAGTGCATCTCGACGACTGTTCTCGTAGCGGAGGTAGCTGGTCATGAAAGCGGTCAAGAAGAGGGACATGGTGACGAGGCCCAGAAGGATAGCGTGGCCCCGGATGAACCTGAATTCATCAGTATGGTTGGTATACGTTGAGAAAAGTGAAGGAAAATATGCATACCTGGGGGCATCGCGATTTTGATAGACGTATGCAGAGATCACACCACCAAGATTACCAAATCCGATTTGCATGGCGATACCAACAGCTCGTTTCAAAGTCCCGCCTATGTTGTTGGCAGTCCAAGCTCCGATTAACGGAACTAGAGAAAAGATGCCTTCAGTTTGTTAGCGGCTGAAACTCGAGGGGAAATTTACAAGGGGAATTCTTTTACCAGAAGTTGCTAAGAAAGTCCCTGCATACTGGATATGCGGAACGTCCGTTGCAAGTAACAAGGACAATCCAGTAATAGCCGTCAGTTGAAAGCCGATCAAGAATATTCCTCGTTGGCCCGCCTTGTCAGCGCACCAGTTGCCAACCAAGGTGCAGAAACAGGCTGTGACATACGGCGGGACTGTCATGAGTTGAGCTGTGTTGTTCGAGTACCCCAGATTTTTAATGATTGTTGGCATAAATAAAGAAATTGAATAGAGCGGGGTAAAGATGCCGACTGTTAGCACGCAATTAATCCATATCTTCCAGTCTTTAAATGCCTGGTAAATGTATTTCTTGTCAAATTCTTCAGAAAGCGAACTGCAGTCACTCTTCAGTCTTCTCTCGACTTCAGCTTTCTCTACGGGCGAGAGAAACCGGGCACTGAGAAACATTAGATAGGTAGTGAAAAACGCAGAGACCAACACTTACGTCGCAGGTGAATCATGAATGAACCAATAAGCACTGCTCGCCACGCATAACGAAAGAAGTCCTTCAAGGATGAAAATCCATCGCCAGCCGTTGTAACCGCCAATACCCTCCATTGAAGATATCCCACGTGCTAGGAGTCCTCCAAATGCACCTGCCGCAGTAGCTGCCGAGAAAAATAGAGCCATTCGGAATCCACATTCGTGTCTCTTATACCAGATGGTGATGAGATACGTGACGCCAGGATATAAACCCCCTTCCGCAAAACCAAGCAATGACCTGCATATTAAGAGCTCGCTATATTTTCTAACAAAACCCATGGATATCATTATGGCAGACCATGTGACCATAATAATCGTGAACCATGTACTTGGTCGGAATCTCTTGAGTATGATGTTGCTAGGGATTTCGGCCAGAACGTAGAAAGGGAAAAGTATGGCAAGCGCGTGGTTGTATTTCAGGCCGCTCATCTTGAGGTCTTCTTCCATTTTTGCCAGTTTCGCATTTCCAACATTCGTACGGTCGAGGAAGCAAAGCCTAACAGAGATTGTGAGGTTTCAAGCTAGAAAGACATGTCAAAATTATCTTACAAGTATATAAGGGCAAGGAATGGTATCAGATGAAGATCCATTTTCCGAACAAGCTTCTTCGTCGCTGCCGCATCGAATGGTACGTCAAACTGGGTTGGGCATATCGTCGAGCTGGTCAATTGTTCCACATAATTCCCTTGGTAGCCCGCTCTAGTCAAGTCAAGATGCGACGGAGCTTTCTTGCCTTGTTGTGGATCCATCTTAAATCGCTTCGAGGTGGTTTGGGAATAACGGGGTGAAGCTCGTGAGATAATCTTCTCCAACGAAGTCCCAGCTCGTCTTATAGGTATAAGAACATTAGGAGGTTTTGTAACATTGTACTTGGGACTGGCATCCAGGATGTGATGTTTGCGCCGAGGAAGAGTCCCAAGTATTACTGTGACAGGAGATTGACCATGTTAAAGACTCCTCGAGTCACTTGTGCTTGCCCAACTCCGAATCTACAATCAACAGCAGCAGGCATGATCGCAAGCTGCCGTTTGCTATAGCCAAACGGATTATCCGGCCTCTAAGAGGCGGCAAAAATCAGAAGAGAGGTTCTTCTGTGGGACTGCTGATGACGATCTACCTCGTCGCCTCCCCGATAAAGCAATATGGTCTCTATTGGAGTCAAACGTTTCTGCAAAAAACCCAATGGAGACACAACAGTTCCACAGCGGTTCCACGACATGCACCATGCACCAAACCATGCTAGAGATGAAAGGGGTTCGCAGAAGGCAACTGAGACTTCTTCCTCTGATTTCTCGCCAATGAAGGAGGAGATTTGGGGATGTTCGCCTCTGCGAGTCCTGTGCAATTTGAGCTGTCAAACGCAGCAGGAACCCATCGTCTGACCTTGGCGGCACGCGACAGCCAAGAAAAACAAGCTCGAAGAATCGACAGAATCCAAAAGAGGATCGGGGAGAGTCTAGAAGGAGTAGCCTCGGATCAACTTCGATCAACTTTGTTATAGTCGTGGTACGAAAAAGGTTCAAGGTAGCTGAAAGGGGCAATTCTCGTGATTGCCCCTGACTAAGACTTGTGAAGCTATTCACAAATCTGTGGCACCGTCTCTTTTCGCCCTCACCGCTCGCTCGCTTGCCATATCCCCCTCTCCTTCTCTCACGCATGGAAAGCTGCTGGCGTGACTTCCGCCAAGTAGGCTGATTACATACTCCACGGATGGGCCGAGACGTAAATATAAAAGGTCTTGAAGCAAAGCGGTTGGAGATCATAGATTCTGCCTCTTCCCGTTCCCCGGAGTTTCGATCGAGGATGTATCATGCATGCACTCCAGATTCTCCACAGCTGCAACCCAGAATCCGTCGCAATGGGGAGGGGGGTCTCTCCTGCATTCATGCTTAAGCTTGCATTTGATGCTACTTCGTATGAGGCGTCTGCATGCTGGTGCTGGTGATGCAGGCCTGGATGGTTCGGACGATTAGTAGGAGAATAAAAATCAAGGGGCGCAGCGTAAAATTTCCAATAGTCTACGGCTACGGACTTTTGCAGTCGACGGATACGCGTAGCCGTGGTGTTGGGAGGTTCAAAGTTGCTGCGAAAAGGAGAGTCGCATATAAAATCTGCAAGCTACCAGGGCCAGACCTCGCTAGTCCGCATTGGGAATATCTCTTGGCAATTGCCGTCACGTCCACGTCCAACCGCAACCGAGAGACCCCACGCAAAAGGTGGAGAGAAAGTCTGAAAGTCAACAACACCACCAATCCGCCCAATTCATGCTGCATTCTCTGCATAGACTGTTGCACTATGGCGCTCCCTTTGCCGCCGGGTCTGACCCCCGCAGAGGTTGCCTTTTTGTGTGAGATGGAATTGGTGACGGTGGTGCCTCGTCAGCAGCTGAAGAGCCATGAGTTGCTTGGGGTAAGTTTCGTTGGTACCAATACCAGGACCCCGCCATAGCAACCTTGAACCCCTCCACCTCCACACACACACCGCGGCATCATGTCTCGCTCGAGTACATCGGCACCTGAGCACAACATACCCGCCTCCTACAAAAAACTGCTGGCCTCTCACCCACTGTCTATGGTCCAAAGCTAATTCATTGAATTTCAGGGTCCAACTCCAGCTCTACGTCCACCCCATCGCGCTCCTCTTCCTCTTTGGCTGGCTCTCCTTTTGAAGCGTCAACGGCGAGCCAATATCCTGCCTCCACCTTGGTTACTTCCTCAGTCCCTGGAGAAAATTCTGAAATACGAGACGGACACTCCATCGGTCTTTTCCCCTCCACCACCTCATCCATATCCGATTGGAGCACTTCCTGCAGACACCGACCACATCTCACCTCCTTTTTTATCCTCGAGTACGGCCGATGCGCCCGCAGGCTATCTCCCATACCATTGGTTAGAACTGGGAGAGATTCTTCTGGAAGCGTGTAGTGATGATATACCCGAAGCGGATAAAGTGAGGACTTTGCTGCGAGATTTACGTGAAGTTCGTATATCGAAGATAAGGGAAGCCACAAAAGTACTCGAAGGAGGTGGGGTGGTCTCACTGAAAGGTGTTGGTGCAATGGAAGTAGCCGAAGGGCGACAGTTCACAGTTGGAGTCATGGATGGTCTGCGAAAACTTGGGGCCAGCAGAGAAACAGAAAGACGAAGACGACAAGAAGACGGGGAATCGGGTGGTGGACGCAGTGATGACGACGAAATGGAAATGGAAATGGAGTAATGATTCTGGACTTCCGTGCAAGGACTGCATACATCGGGATAATAGGCGCCGGAGTTGGGACGAGGACCATTCTTTCCTCTATTTTGAACTTCACATACAATTTGGTTGTCTGCATACACACCTGTTACATTGATTGCGTGCTCGATGTTACGCGACTTTGATCTACAATCTGCCGAGGGTACCACGAAGTATCAATGGTTACAAGCGTATGGGTGTCCTACAGATTGGGCCACGCTAACTGCAAGCACAGGAATCTCATCCGGTTGATCCGGAGGATTATTTTTATGAATCAAGCTTCCCTTGTGGGCCCGCAAATATTTCTCCTCTGCTGTGGTTAGAGCCAGGATGGAAACTCCGAGAGCACTGAAATTTTCCTACTGGGACGAGAACCTTGAATCGTTCTACTTCACAACCATCATTGTACTTTGTCAAAGCTGATTGATTAGCTTACACCATATACCATACTACTGTTATCTAGGCTCGTCACCCACTGCAGATCTGCCCATCTGTATTTCGCTCACATGTCAAATATTCAGCCGGTCAAATGCCAGCTGGAAAAGAACGAAGCGAAGAAGACCAAAATGTTTTGAGCCCGTGCATGTACGTACGACGCTGAAAGCTTATGTTACCCCGTGCTCGGTGTACTCGAGATTAGCGAAGCACGAGTCCGCTGAAGGTCCTTCAGCAGTCTCTTCATTCTTGCCATACGGTGATCAGAGTCTTTGAACCCGAAATTTGTGTATCGTCGTGACTTTATTGTGTCTTATGTCTTTTGTTCTTTGTTGGATTGATATGAGTGATTATATGTCATTGGATGATTTCGGAATTTTCTGATTTTTAGGTGTTGTTGAGTCAGATGTCACTGTGTGGTGCGATGTGGGGGAGTGGGATGTATGGGAGTACAGTGTTGTGGTGTTTGGGGACTGGTTGGGGACTGGGTAATGTCCTTGCCCTCTCTTAGTAGCCACGGTGGATGATTTGCTGACTATGGGATTCTTTTGAACTCACATTCTACAAACCGTAGTTGATGTTTCGTTCCAGTAGAGCTGATAATGGATTTATCATCTGAAGGAATTTCGACTTATTGCTAAGACCCTTACTCTCTTTTCCTCCCGTTTCAAGGATCGGAAGAGCATCAGTCTTGAATTGACAATCGTGTAGTTTTCATCAGTGTTTGAAAGGACTACTCAACAACTCGAGTACTACTCAGAATCACTCGAGTGGAGTTAAGTCGAATATGAGTAGTGGGTTTGATTGAGCTGAGTAGTAAATTCGACTACTCGAGTAGTACTCAAGTAGTTTACCATAAATAATTACTAAAGTATCTGACAAAACAGTTGTTCTGCGATGTCTTTTCGTAGTATATCCTCGTCCTTATCTATTCAAAAACCCTAGCTTTGCAAGCTTGTTATTTGACGTTCTCTTCTAAGAGCCTATTTCTGTTCCGTGAAAAAAAAAACCGATCATTAGACCCCTAGCTAAATCGGAGCGGTCGGACAGGCCGCCCGACGCTCGGCCCCGCCTACTCAAGTAGTAAGTCTTACTCAACTCAACTCAAGCCGTTTCAAACGCTGGTCTTCATAGGTGCTGTCCAATACTAGTGTCTGATTACCATACCTGTATATCGAGAGGACAAAATAGCAGCTACTACTTGAAATGTAAAATCGACCGATAGAATCTCAGGAGATCTTCTTTGGTCAGCGTGGTCTTTTGCACGCTGATGGTGGATGTAGGGAAATCTTTTGACGTCTGAATACAGTATGAGCAAATGGTATGAAAATGGATATCTAATAAAATCACGTAGCCAGCCTCTTGTCTATTTCATTTACAAGTTTTGGAATTTGTTTGTAATGCGAACCTTGTGAGCAAGATATGTGGTCACTTCATCGCTTCCACAGTTATACGAGATTTTGCGGCACACTGCTGTTAGATTTAAAACTCGTTGCCCAAGTCAAGTCAAGTACTACAATTTAACCATCTGGTTGAGTGGCACGTGAGTAGGTAGCTAAATCGAATTAGTCAAAACAATAACAAGCAAACAAAATGTCAAAATCTACAAACTTCAACAGTATCGATAATCACGTCACGTTCAGGTATGCATATTAATCAAAAGTGATACCCAGGAGTCACATTCTATTGGCTATCATACCGCACCCAATACCAACGGATTGGACCATCAAGGCGCGGTTGCGTGGAATCGAGAAAGAATGCTTCCCTCGGGGAAATTCCCTAGAATCTCCTCCCCCAACACCACCGAAATCCCCACCCACCCACCAACCCTATAAACCCGACTCGAAAGCACCCCACAGTTACACTTTTTGACCTTCGCAGAGACTCCGGAGTTTCTCTACATCCATCTAGAAAAATTCCAGAGAAACGCGCGTGTAAACGAGATAAAATGTTTCCACGGGGACGATCCTCTCCAGTAGTCACATGCCCACACATGCGCAACAGCCCACCAGAGAAAGCTAACGCCCACGTACGCGAAACCCGAGAAAGAATGTTCCCACGGAGAAGGAATCCGAGCAAGCAGCTACATCTTCACACGAGCGCAACAGCCGTCAGGAGAAAACTAGCGCCCTCGTATGCGAAAACTGAAAAAGATGTGGTCGCCAGCACGTCCCGAGTCGGGAGGTACCCCAGAATCACATTCTGTTGGCTTTCACAGAGACACGGGAGTGCTTCTACATCCATTTAGAAACACTCGGGTGAAAATGTGCAAGTGAACGAGAAGAAATAGCTCTACTGGGGACCTTTGACCCGCCCTCCCCCTTTTCTACCCCCGTGATCTCATCAGTTTGCAATTGTGTCTCAACGACATTGTCGAAAATCCAGAAAACCAAATACTTCCACCATATTTTTCAGTCTTTGTTTGTCTTGAACTGGAACGCCGATCCGTCATCCCGTAGTTGAAATCGAATCCCATAATGTGGAGGTGCAATAAATCGATAGCTTTTCTGTAGTCGCGTGACTTGAGAGCAGTGCTTCGCGTTGAAGTTGTTCTAAGAGACGGTGTTGTTAGTTCCGTATGGCCATGAAGAAAAACTTATTGACATACTCAGAAGTCTCTTGTCACAATGATTGCTCGAGTATTGGGACCGCCTGTGATAACATTCCAATCTGATGTCGAGGTTTGGCTGACCATTGCCGTCGGGTAAACATCGGCGCTATGAAAATTCGCTTGGTGGAAAGGGGCGTTTGATATTTTCAAGAGGAAGGACGACGATGCATGGAGTATGTATGAACAATCGCAGAGCTTGTCATCATTTCAGATTGATGACGCGTGGGTGCAGAAAGGATGTTGATCCTCTCCCTCCACCCCAGCCCCAAGGTGGAGGAAGAGGTAGTGGTGGGCAGTTGTGTGAACTCGAGGTGTTTGAGAGAGAATCTTTGGAGGTATTTTGAAAGGCGAGAAGAAGATGTTAAATGCTCTACAATCAGAGGCTTTAAATTTAGACGTCTTGGCGTGTTTGTTCATGAAAGCACGTGAGGAGTATATCGAGGCAGTATTCACCAGGAGAACGGATTCGATAGTCTGAGATGATCTGTATAAGATCTGCATGAGTAACAAACTCGGTAATGTGGCGTTGAATCTGACTAGGAGCTCCTGTTTTTATATTGCAAATGATAGGTCCATCTACGAGTAAACATTACTGCTCATTGGCGATCGTATATTCAGACTATTAATGCTTCTTGGAATATTGCTACTATAGGTCTGACTAACTAATCGGGAACACTTAATGTTATGTACCCAAGAGCTTGCAAAAGAGAGTCAGCACCATGATAGTTAAGTGATTTGGGCCACGGGTTAGAGTTACTGGCTAGCAATGATCAAGTAAAACAGCTCCTGGTTATAGAAAGATATCTCTACAACCTCACGACGCCTGCATCCGGAAATCCCCAAATCCCCCAATTTATCAATATGGAACTAGTGTTTGAGAACTTGTTTCCCCCACCTACCCATTAAGAAGTTAAATTCACCGAGTTCTTACAACGGAACCAAAAGTAGTTATACTTAGATAAGCGAAAGTCTAATTCTGAATTCTAGTATATTTTGCCGAAGTGGAAGAGCTAGGTTAGGAATATGGGTTATAAGCAAGGTAGGTAATTAAAGCTTTATACACGCTTAGATTTAGACAAATATAAGTCTTCTATAACGCTAGTTTTTAGTATATAACATATACGAGTATAAAGAAATAAAAGTTTAATTATTATTCTATATACTTAGGAAGTACTATATTTATTAGTTTATAAGATAATATATTATATATAAGAAGTCTGTCTAGGGATTAATATAAACCTTATACGCTAAAAAAAGTAATATCTTAATTATTAATTTTACCTTACTTGTTTAGGGTTTATATTCCCCGCTACTCTTAGCCTTTATATTTTACTCCTAACCTTATCTAATCTTCTAATTATTTAAGTCTATTCTATATTTATAATTTAGGTAAAAGACACGGGTATTACTCTATATACCCCTAAGTTACTTAAATTATATTATCCTAAAGATTATATATAACTAAATTAATTATATAAATAGTTTAGAATAACTAATACTTTTTACTCCTTATTAACCTAGGTAAAATTAGATAATTAATAGAGTTATACTAGAATTTTAGTATAATAACTTTTAATAGCGTATATAGAGTAATAACTAGGTTTCTTATATTCTTATAAGAAGAATAAAACGTAGAATAAGTCTTAAAATCGTTCTAAGAAGTAGCTATAGGGGGTTAGTTATAGATTAGGCGAGTAATAGAAGGGTAAATAGGAAATGGTTTTGAAAATATATTCTGCTTTTTTATATACTAATAATTAAATATACTTTTATAAGTTTAGCTCTAAAATCCCAAGTCTTTTAGAGTATATAGTAGTACTAAAATAAGTATAGAAAGATTAATATAAAGGTATTAATTTTAGATTCTTACTCTCTAATTAGTTAGAATTATAAAATACTAATCCTATAAACTTTTAGAACTATATATAATATACGTGTATTATCTTAATAAGGAATATTATTTTATAATCTAATTAATACTATAGTAGATTTCCCTTTTATTAGTATAGAGATATAATATTATTAATACCGAGGAAGGGAAATACAAAGGGTGTGACAGACGTGCTTCTGGACAGTCGGAACAAACAACACTCTATTCTTAGGACAATAGATGAGGAGAGAAGGAGAGCTCGAGAGAGCTGGGAACTAAATACAGGTCGTGCGCGCTAGTACTAGCGCGCCTCGCCGAGCGAGCATGTGACATCCAACCCTCGTGACCATAACCGTCACAAAGGGTTAAAAATAATATTTCTAATAATCGGATTATATTATCTATCTTTGTCGGATCTAGGTATATAGTAATAAAATATAGTAAATAAGAAGCTAGTTAAGTACTTAATTATTCTACTATAGATATAACTAGTTTATATATGTGAAGGTTCGATTTCGAGTTTTATAGTGAATGGATTCGCTTGAGTAAATAGGGTTATTCGGTATTCCGTAGCTATTTAGTTAGTTCTACCGCGAGGAGTTCTCTCCTTCTCTCCTTGCGGACAATCTAATCAATACCCTACCCTAATATATTGTCCGCCTTTTACGAACTAATACGATCGACATAGTCGTCGTATTCTATTATAGCTAACCAAGCTTTTAGTACAGGCTTCGAGGGCTGGGCTAGAGACTAAAATCTATAACTACCTGGCGGATTCGCACCTTGGAATAATCTACTAGACCCTTAACCTTAACCTTAACCTTAACTAGAATACTTTAATACTAATAACCTTTACTATTACTGTAACGACCCGTAGACACTCTCCTAAGCCGCGACCCGAAACCCTTAAGTATTCTAACAAATATTTAAGGGTATTGTCGAGGGTTTGGAAACATCTAGACAAGTATATACAGAGGCCCTTCAAGACAAAGAGGAAGTAAAGGAAGATACCCAGAAACTCTAGAATAAGTATACGTAACTCTACAATCGATTCGTCGTACTCTAGAAATAGAACAGTGAGCTTCGAACTACTGCTTAAATAGCTCTAGTTGCTCCTACACCCCTACTAGTGAATACCTTATAACAATAACAAGTCTACGTTGCGCGTTCCCCGACATATCCCGATCCTATTAAATTCGGTGGTAAGCTTCGATCGCCCTCTAACCTTTGTAGCTATCTTATTAGTACAAGAATCAAGCTTTAGTAGAATCGGGATTAGTGGACCAATGAGACTAACTATATAAACTACGTTTTGAGTACTTTGGAAGGCGAAGTACGTAAGTATATTAACCTTTATATTAACGAACTTAGAGAGTACAGTCCGGCTTTATAATCTGTTAACGATATCTTTACTACCTTGAGCAATACCTTTAGTAATCCCTATTTACGTAGTAATACCTTTAACAAGCTCTATAAACTTTAATAAGATAACATAAGAACTAACAAGTTCCTTGCTAACTTCTTATCCCTCTGTATAGTATTAAACTATTAAGGATACAAAGCTTACACCCTCTTACAAAATGCTCTAGATTCTAGGGTCGCTGATCGCGTCTTGTAGAACCCTCTCTATAACAATAAACTCCCTCTTGCGAATTTAGCTACCCTTGTACAAGATGCCGACCATGTCTGCCGCCGCGTTTTTGGTGAGAATTTTCTTTATAAGAAGTCTGCTAGTAGTCCTCTACAACCTATTAGTCCTCCGCCTACTTCGGCTCCTGTTTCTACGGCGGACTCTAGTTGTGATCCTATAGATTTAGACGCTCTAAAGATTAGTGGCAAGGTGGTTTGGACCAAGAAGGATATCGAAGACAAGAAGCGCGCGGTTACGTTAGAGGAGAAGAAGGCTCGGAAGGAATATTAAATAAAGTATAGCTTGTGCTTTTATTGTAATTCTCCTAACCACAACTTAAAGACTCCCTGTCCTAAGTTAGAGAAGGCTAAGGAGGCGAAAGCGAAGAAGGATAAGGCGGGAAAAGCATAGTCTCTGGCAATAGTCGCCGTTAGGGACGTAAAAGGAATAAGATATTAAGGCTCTCTTCACTCGAGGAAAGGCAAAAAAACGTTATAGAAGTCCCTTGTAAGGTAGTTTACAAGGATCTTAATAATACCGACAATCTATATACTACTTCTACTACTTATTATATACTCGATTCTAGTACTTTAGCTTAACACTTTATTGATTCTGCCTACGCGCAACGAAATAGATTTGTTTTAGAACTACTCGCTCGACTACGAAGTCTTCGTATTATAGACGGACGGCCTTCTATTACGGGTGCTGTTATATATACTATTACTTTAGATTTGATTATTAGTAAGTATATCGAACGTTAGTAACGGTTTTACGTTACTACGCTAGTATCCTACGATATTATTCTAGGATAACCATGGCTAGCTCTTTATAACCCGAACGTAGACTAGACAGGACGAGTTATCGACTTTTGCTCTAGATTTTGTAAGGCCTACTATATACTACAGCGCCTAGATACTATATAAGTTACTTGTGTAAGGGAAGAGGTGCGAACACTACTACCGCGGAAAGTAGGCGCTGCCGCTTTCTATAAGCTCGCGAAGACTTATAGAGTCGAGGTGTTCTCTCTATCTCTTTTTGAAATTGACTAGTATTTAGAGAGATCTAGGATAGATTTAGTCGACTCTTTAGTTAAGGGATCTTGTTAGATTTGTCTAGACGACAGCTTAGATAGTCCTTAGTAGATAGAGCGTATTTTGAAAGAGGAGGAGTCTTTTTCTCCCTTGCCTAATTTGACTATCCCTAGAACTCGACAACAGAGAGCCTCGGAGCTCTATTTACATAGCGTATTAATAGAAGACATAGAAATCGCTTTACGACCAAAATCGACGGTTGATCCTGCTTCTCTTTTGCCTTAATACTACTACCGTCACCTACCACTTTTTAACAAAGACGTAGCTAATATCCTGCCACCGTATCGGGATTACGATCTCTATATTAAATTAAAGCTAGACAAGACCCCGCCTTATAGCAAGTTATATAACATATCTAAACTAGAACTTCTTGTTTTAAGAAAGTATCTTAAGGAATAGTTAGACAAGGGCTTTATTCGTACAAGCAATTCTCCCGCCGCATCACTAGTTTTATTTACAAAGAAGCCTAGCGGCGGTCTCCGCTTTTACGTAGATTATCGACTTTTGAATAACATTATAATTAAGAATTGGTATCCTATTCCACTAATCTAGGAGACTCTTCAGCGCCTAAGCAAAGCTCGATACTTTACGAAGCTTGATGTGATTACTATATTCAATTGTATTAGGATGAAAGAGGGAGACGAATAGCTTACTGCCTTTAATACTCGATATGGCTTATTAGAATCCCTTGTTGTGCCCTTTAGTCTCACTAATGCACCTACTACTTTTTAGGCTCGGATTAACGAAGTCCTCCGTCCATTTTTGGACATGTTTTGTACTACTTTTCTAGACGATATACTAGTCTATTCTAATAACCTGAAATCTTACCGCGAGTACGTCTATTAAGTACTAGATACTCTATAATCAGCCGGCCTACATTTAGATATAAAGAAGTGTGATTTTGAAGTCTAGGAAGTTAAGTATCTTAGTATAATAATTAACACCGACGGCGTACGGATAGATCTAGAGAAAGTCTCTACAGTTATTAATTAGTAGACGCTATCTAATCTTAAGGACTTATAAGCTTTTCTAGGGTTTTCGAACTTTTACTGTCGCTTTATTAAGGACTTTTCGCATACTGTTAAGCCCCTTAATTTTCTCTCTAGGCAGGGAGTGTCTTGGTCCTGGGATTCGGATTGCGAGCATGCGTTCTAGACGCTTAAGCGAGCCTTTATTTCAGCCCCTGTTCTTCGACACTTTGATCACACTAAAGAAGTAGTTTTGGAATGCGATTCTTCGGACTTTGTATCTGCAGCGATACTCTCTCAGTATTTTGATAGTGTTTTACATCCTGTAGCGTTTATGTCTAGGGTATTTGACCCCGCTGAGTATAATTATAAGATCTACGATAAGGAGCTTCTTGTAATTGTATAAGCCTTTGAATCCTGGCGAGCTGAGCTAGCTAGCGTCGAATACCCTATTTCCGTTGTTACAGACTACTAGAATCTCAAGTACTTTATGACTACTAAGCACCTTACTCGTCGCTAAGTACGTTAGAGCGAGTTCCTGTCCTCCTTTGACTTTGTTATTAAAGTAGCCCCTGCAAAAGACCTCGTCAAGCCCGACTCTTTGACTCGACGCTCCTAGGATTTACCCCAAGATTCGGACGATCCCCGCTTAAAATACCAGGACCAGGCCCTACTTAAGGGTTACAATTTGGACCCGGCCTTACGATTGTCGCCTATACTACTAGAGGAGGCTGCCGAATCTGACGACTAGAAGATTACCCGTATGCTTAAGGAGGGCTATCCTAACAACCCCTTCTAGAAGCGAATATTAACTGAGATGAATCGTGTTAACCGTACCCTGTACTCTAAGGAAGTGTCTTTGTCGGAATGTACGATTCGCGAAAATTAGCTATACTTCCGGGACCGTCTATACGTTCCTAATACTGATTTACGAGTATGGCTACTTCAAAAGAGCCACGATTCTGTAGAAAGTGGTCACCTAGGACAGAACAAGCTTTTTAAACTAATTTCTCGATATTATTAGTAGCCGAAGTTATATAGCGATATCGCTTAGTTTTATAGAGCTTGTAAGAGTTACGCTCGTAACAAGAACTCTTAGCTTCGTTATTAAGGCACTCTAAAACCACTTCCACTCCCACTTTAGCGTTAGACCGACTTATCTATAGATTTTATAGGTCCCCTCGCTAGGATTAATAGTTTTAACCAGATAATAGTAGTAACTGACAGGCTTTCTAAGGACTGTTACATCATTCCTTACAAAACTACTATAACCGCTACTAATCTAGCTCACGTCTTCGTACAAGAGATTTAGAAGCTCTATAGACTCCCTAGCTTAATTGTCTCTGACCGGGGAACCTTGTTTATATCTGACTTCTAGAAAGCTGTCTACGACATACTACAAATCTAGGTATAACTCTCGATAGTATACTATCCTAAGACTGACGGTCAAACCGAAATTATAAATAAGTTAGTAGCGAAATACCTTTGTCTTTATTTAGACTTCGCTTAGAAGAAGTGGGTACAATATCTCCCCCTAGTAGAATTCGCTATACGGAATGTTGTAAATAGCTCTACTAGAATGTCCCCCTTTTTTGCGAACCACGGTTACCACCCTCGACTAAGCTTTGTACTACTAAAAGACTTAGACTCTATATTACCAAAAGAACTAGCTAGTACTCGATTCGTACAGAAAATATAGGAGATCCTCGATTTATTACGAACTAATCTCCTAGCCGCTCGAGATTCGATAGAGTCCTCCGCTAATAATTCAAGGGACCCAGCCCCTGCTTATCGAGTAGGTAATTTAGTACTATTAAGTACTAAAAATATCCCATCTACTTATCCTATTCCTAAATTCGATACTAAGTTTATAGGACCTTTCCGAGTCCTTCAGAAGGTTAACTCGTATACGTATAAGCTAGACTTGCTAGTAGAACTCGAAGTAATCCATCTAGTCTTCTATACTAATTTGTTAAGGCCAACTGTGGGTACTCTACTACCTGGGCAGCACAATCCACCAGCTATGCCAGTAGCACTCGATAATAGTGGTCAGGAATTATAGGCAGTTGACAGAATTATCGATTCTCGGCGTCAAGACAGTCAATTTGAGTATTTAGTCTAGTAGAGAGGTTACGAGGAGACTACGTGGGAGCCCCTTGCGAATGTCTTTACAGGCTCTATATCTCGTACCCTGTTCCATCGCTCTTTCCCTGATAAGTTACGACCTACGTCTAAGGAATTGCAAGCTGCTCGCGCTGCTTCTGTGCAGAAGGGTTCTAGGATAAGGGGGGGCCTTATATAAAGGTTCGATTTCGAGTTTTATAGTAAATGGATTCGCTTGAGTGAATAGGGGTATTCGGTATTCCGTAGCTATTTAGTTAGTTCCACCGCGAGGAGTTCTCTCCTTCTCTCCTTGCGGACAATCTAATCAATACCCCACCCTGACAATATATAGCTAGCTAATAAAGAGTCTACTATAGATATAGCTAGTTTATATATAGCTAGCTAACAAAGAATCTTTAACAAAGTAGACACAATGTAGTAGGACGGATTACGTAATTTCAACATATGGATATAGAGGTAGCCCGTAGATTACCACGTGTTTAGTCACGTGAATCTATTGCGACACCTTTCCACCATTCCCAATATGCGTGCCTATATCTTATTATATCTTCTGGCTTCAGGAGAGAAATTCCACAATCCTCGCGCTATATTTATAATGGTCCCTATAAAAAATGGTACACAAGTACAGTACGTCTCGAATATAACATCATTAGCTCATGAAATATACCTAGGCTTTGCCGTCCGTAATCAATTTTCATTGGAATAGTCTACTTGTTGGCTTCAGAGTAAATAATAAATAAGTCCTTATAGTGATGTGTGATTACTAAGCGTTCAGTCGACCAATCAGAAGATTTAGAGAAGGTAAAAAAGTCGAAAATGTTTTTAATCGAAAACTAATTAAATCCTGATTGGTCGAAAAGTTATTACATAATCACAACACAACATATCACTATAAAGACTTCATTATTATATACTCTGAAGCCAACAAGTAATACGTTCTAACATTGATTTTTCCATAGTTCGCCAATAAGGCAATTTTTCAATTTCTTCCGGACATAATCTCGGTTTCTTAAATAATGTATTATTTTGTGTCTTGATGCCCATTGGTTCGTTGGTACTAATGGCTTAGGCTTGTTCGCATCGCTTCCACGTATCGCACCCTAGATTTCGCTAGAATAACATTTTAATGTCGCACCAATTTAGGACAATATAATAGTTAGTTTAAGGATAAAAGTTCTGCCTAACATCTATGTTGTTACCTCCGATAGAAGCAGCGATATATGTGTTAAGGTGTAGAAGTGCCATGTGCGCGCTTGCGGCTTAATCAACACCGCCCGCTTTACGCCTGCCCGCATTGCATTTAAATAGAGCATGCTTTTAGCTGAGGATACAATTTAATACCGCCGATGGCTCTGTTTCTTTAGCATGTCTTTTCGACCAGTGAAAGTAGCGCTATGTGAAATTTAGTTAGTGACTTAGCTTGGTCGCCTACTAGCACAAATGCCATCATAATATAGTGCCAGATCCTAAACTGGCCGGCAACCCTCGGCGGCTCTTAGCTAGAATCTACATAAAACTCCACCTTGTATTCCTCCTGAAGCTCGGAAAAACCAAAAGAACAAGAAAGAAAACAGATGACATGCTCCCCAAAATCGAAAATCTAAGTCTGAAAAACCAGAAAAGAATACTTGTTGGTTTAATATCGCTACATAGTGTATACGCGTTGAATTCATTGAACCAGTATGTTTCTGCTCGCCGTGTATTGAAGAAATGCAGTGTTGCTAATGGTTGTATCTAGGTATCGAAAATACCGGAGTTTTACGGCGGAGTTTGAGAGGAGAAAGTTGTGTGAGAAAGTTTGACAGGAGGATTGGCCACAACAACCGAAGCATAATTGAGGTTCGGATTCGGAGTAAGTATCTTTTATATGCACCCGGAATCTTTGGCTCATTCCTCGATATTGTTCAGGAAATTGCCGAAATGGTTTGCCCACGGGAGTGGACTGTTACTCGGAAATGGATTTCTATCTTTATTATTGGATTGTCACCTATGAGGCGTGTTAATACTCACTTGTAAGTTGCTCATAATTTATCCAAAAGAATTGTCATTAATTGATTTATTATAGAAGAGGGATGAGGACTGAAGCGGAGGATAGGTTGATAAGTTTGGGTGAAGATGACCAACGACTTTCGAATAATAAAGAGGAGAGATGCAGGAGGATAAGAGACTTGATAACTGCTTATCGAAATCTTTGAAAGGATATTGTGCGAGAGTGCCGGGGAAATCAGATTGATTAGCAGAGACTGTTGAGTTAATGGAGACTTATGAAAGTTATTTTTTCGAAACGGTTCATATAATTCATCTAGTACCGGTAATGCGAGTCTTCTAGGATAATTTCAAATCCAACAGGCGTGCATTAAGCAATGATGTGCTTTCCTAGACAGAACTTGGAACAATCGTGGAATTATCTTGGGTATTAAGAGGCTCTGAAGCTTGAATTGGTTAAACCAATTTATGACTCTGAAAGCATATGTATATGTTTCATGAATTCCGTTCTCTATGGCGGTATTAAGCCTCATATGCGATAGTAAAAGACATCGTATATCCGCAACTTTCCTCTGAGTTAACATAACTCCCACTTCCTAAACTCCGTGTTCAACCCCTTCTAAACATTGCGTTTACTGTGAAAATCCTGGTTATTACTCTGCATACGCTATCAAAAGTTATTATGCCAAAAGTTTGGCACAAGTAACTCCATTCTCCCATTTCACCTAGGTTTGTCAGAAGAAAAAACCAATAATTACTCTAAACTATTCGTATAATTAGTCTAGTTGTGTAAGATCTTTAGAATACTATTCTTGTAACCTTGGTGTGTAGAGATTAATGACCGCATCTCTTGTATTTTCTATGCGCAAGCCTCAATTTCACCAATTAGTAGAGCTTTTGTTGACGATATTATACAAGATGGTTGAGCCAATGAAATGTGGTGTAAAATATATATAAGATTAAACTAGTAGCAATACTTTTGGCAAGTTCTCAAGCAACGCTAACATTACTCTCAAGATAATTCTATTACTCCCCCCCTTTCAAATACGCCTTTCAACTACTATATCCTCCGCGAAATCCATTCGATCCCCGGAACGCCATCTAAAAAGCACATATTTTGAGACAAGCATTTGGATGTCAGACTGATTAAGTACTGGATTCAAGGGCGGGAAGCGAGTACTTAAACGTGCCAAAATATGGTATTTTCGACCATCTAAAACAAAGCATTTCCCAAAATACTTAATGAAATCCACTAACAAAATAGCAAGCACCCAAACATTTGACAGAATAAACAGGTATGTTACGCAATATGACCGACGAATAGAATACCACTAACAACCCTCAACAATAACCTTTCTCAACTCTCCCTTCTCATTTTCATACCCAACCAATTTTCCGCGGTCGTTCCCCCAATTCTCCCGTGTAAACCAAGAATCTCCAGTTCTTAGTCTCCCCTCGATACAGTACTTCAATGCCCATGTTACACCGAATACTAGCAACACACAAGGGATCACGATATATGCCGTGAGGACAACAATAACGATTGCTGCCCAGACCAGAGTGGTGAGAAAATATAATGCCCAATTTATGATAACATTTCCGAACGGTTGGTTGGGAAGGTGAGCTAGGTTTGTCGCTGTTGTGTAGGCGGAGTCAATGCAAGCAGCTGTCGAGTTGAGGAATTTCTGGAGAGCATTCTTTTCGAGATAGACGAGGACCATTGGAAAAGACATTTTTATTGCCGGCGCGGAGGAGTAATCTGAGGTGGTGTTAGTGATTTGCCGAAGTCTTCCTCTGCGTGAAGATTGAATGGAGACGTACTTGAGGAAGTTGCCAAAGATGATGCGATTGTGGCGTTGGTTCTGTTGTGTTTTTGAATAACGGCGATTTTGTTTGTGAGTATACAAGGTTTCACGTTCTGGAAGGATGTTTCTATCTCTTCAGTTTTTTTTACTACCTCGGTGGCCTAAAACTTCGGTCGTATCTTAGCTTCTTCTGGGTTTTGATAGATGTGCTGTCACGATTATAGTGACGCAACTTTAGGACCCACTCAACCTGTCTAGTAGAAGTAGTCCCCCTCCAGAGAAGTCAGGAGGCTCAAAAATATTTGTTGAATAGCGTTTTATCCGGATCGCGATAAAGACTTTCTAGACTTCTCGTTCTTTAATGTTCTTTGATATGGAAGTAGATATTTGCATTGGTACAAAATTTCCCCTCCACCTCCACCCCCAGTCACAGTAGGTTTGTTTTATTAACTGCCTTGACCCAACAGCCTCAAGAACCCAGAAGGAAATTTTAGTAACTAACGATCACTAGACGGACTTGGGACCATCTGAACCTACGTTTACCAACCACCTGGAAACAGTATTACTTGGAGGTTGCCCCACCTGCCTGCCGAGACTTTGCGATAGGCCTTTCAGACTAGTGATTTCCATTGGGAGACTTCTCCTTTGATTCTCTTTCCATCATGATAAAAAAGGAGTAAGAAACACTGTAGAACGTATTTTTGTGGAAGCTACGATATTCTATAAAAATCTCTGGATGTTGAAGTCATCTGAAAAGGATAAACGATCTTAGGATTAGCGCGTTTACGAGGGAGAGCGTTACCGGGGGAAAGCTCGAGATGCAGTGAAATTTTAATAAGAAACGAAATTAATACGTGAGGCCGAAGAAAATAAATACGAAAGCGCTTCAGCAGGAGTAAGAGTCCCTGTCGACTAATAAATGGTGTTTTGGATCTATTTCTTGTCACTAAAGCTAGTTCGTAGCCTAGGAAAACCCTGGACTACCGCTGCGATACGTTGCTTCGTTTACAAGATCTGAATATGGCCCTTCAAAAAATTATTTTATTGCAGCTGGTGTTCGCATTTAGGTTAGAATGAGATTGTTCTAAAAGCTTCGCGCAACTATATAAGTAGAAATGGGTTCAAATTGTTATTACTGTTCACTTCTTATAGATATATTTATACTAGCACAAGCAAGTTATAGTACTAGTACTACACCTTTACAATAGTATGATATTTTATACAGTGGGTATAGAGTATTCACCGCTTCTCTTACTAATGAATCTTCATCAAATACAGCCCTCAACCACTCATGGTGCTTTCTCTGATATTAAAGAGACAGAAGAAGCTTCTAACCAAGAAATTCCCTACGTTGTATTCTTCCTCTGTGGGTCTCTGTTGGGCGCTTTTGTTACTTTTGGGAACTTGATGATATGGTTTCTAATAGCATAACTAGAGAGGGAGAAAAGTCATTACTAGGAAGAACTATTTTTTGAGAACGCTCTCCCTGTGGACAAGAAAATTGGGGCAGTCCTCTTTTATCTTATCCTAACTTAACAAAAAGCTATTATACTATGTTATTCATTTGGAATAATTAAATTGATTTATCAAATATGCTAGTACAACAAAGGCGATTGTTCTAGGTATTTTAAACATTCTAATACTTAGAATTAACTTACGCTATTATTTCTTAAAGAAAAAGAACCTCTGTCACTTTTCTTGTCTACTGAGAAACAGTGTATTATAGTATCTAGTCACGTGAATATTGCCTTCACAAGGGCTGGGGGTGATTTGTGAAGCACGTCGAAAACTACGGAGGTATACATTCCCTGATTTTGCTTACTGGCACCTTGAACATGACCACCCACTAGCACCAGTGGTGTGAGGTAAACATCTTTTTCTCTTGGTGGCAGATTTATGTGTGCTATAGTAACCCCGGATTTGCCGGTTTGACCAATTAGACTATTGCAATCGCCGTACAATAGATTTGCGGAATACCAATATGGACGTCAACATGATAATCCATTTCATAATTGTGGCTTGTTACGGTGTAGAATAAGTAGGGTGGTGGGTGTGGAATGAGGAATGGAATGTAGCAAGTAAACATTACACAACATACAAATCTATATTAAGGTCTATGTTCCCTGCCTCTTACTACTTCTCCACCACAACTGCCCTTACTATTACTTGCTTTGTCGCCATAGTTGGTGCCGCATGTAAACTAAAGGAGAAATAATCGTATTTGGAAATAGCTTCACTTTTTGCTTATTTGGGTATAGGGGACTAGCGAGGCGTTGCGATTTAATTACTTGCTATGTTAGGTTGCTTTATTTACTTTCGTAGGCGAGGGGTGTGCTTTAATTAATAATCAATTCTAACTATTAATTTAAATCGCGAATAATTCGCATCCTAGAAGTGATCAAATAATACTGTCTATTCCACCATGCGTACCAATTGACGAATCACTGGTAGTGTTGATCAATTCGTCGATTTGAGGGTTACAATAGCACGGATGCATTAAGCGAGAAAAATGGGGCAGGCAATAGGATGTCCAACCATGTTTCCAGAAAGTGCAAGACCACAACAACAACACTAGAATCATTGATATCTCAGTTCACAAGTTGTTTTTATTTCTGTAAGGACCACTGACATTAATTATATCAATCTATTTGATGGTTACGCATGTGGTAGAAGGGGATTTTCTGAATATCAGGCCCAAAGAAACGAAATGCGAGTAAATTCAGCGGAAGAATGTACCAAAGATTAGCAGGAGTAGTAGTAAGATGAGAGAGGAAAGTGGACGAGAACATTTTTTTAATACCAGTGGTATCAAATTACACATTGTTTACACGAAGAGCCTTGGCATGAGTGTTGGTGAAGGTCGCTCCTTCCCAAAACGTTTCTCGCGAGATTTTCCTTCTATACCTTCGACAACCAGCAGAAACTGAACCAAGCTTTTCCATCCATTTTACCACCTCCAAGAATCTCTCTTTCATGTTCTTACTGGCCCTTCTTGCTACCCTGAAGGCAGCAATATAACTACAGGATGAGTACCGAGGGCATCGACGATGGCTATGATGGGTCGGACGAATGGGGAGAGGACAACGAAGACGAACTCAAATTGCCTGAAAGGCTTCCCAGCAGCTCCGAAATGATCGAATATGAAACACGCGTCCCCCCAATTCTTTACACTTTAGCAGAACACGATCATACACAAGGGTTTGGGTCTTTCGATTTTACACAAGCTGAGCACTTTGAAGCATTCAAGTTATGGAAGCCCAGGAGTGTAGGTGCATATTTGTCGCGGCCCGATCTGATTGGACCAGAAGAATCAAAATACAGCAACCGACATCTTATGACTGTTGAATACCAAAAGCTGCTCGCAAAGAAGAATGGGTACGTCTGCCTCTCAGCTGGGCAAGTGGTACGCCTAGCTAATACTGTGTCAGAAACCAGATCACGAAACCATTTCTCCTACTGGAACTTCCTTTGGAAATCAGAAACCGCATATATACCTTTATTCTTTTGCCAATTCAACGACCTGACGACCAAGTGTTCGAACCTTCCATGGTCCCGCAAGGTATCCGATTTTATCTGAGCGTATCAGAATTGGATTCAGAGAATGACCGCGAAGAGGTCAACCACAAAAGTTCAAGAATACCAACATCAGTATATTCAGACAAGGAGTCTGACACAAGAGACGATGTTGTGTCGGAAATTGATACCGATTCTGGTGTTCGGGACGAGTTTGATTTTGGGGACTCGGATGTAAGCGAAGAAAATGAGTCGGAAGTTGATAGCGATACTGATAGTTGGAGCGACTCCTTTGGTTACAAACTTGAAATACGCTGCAGAAGAGTTTGTATTGGGGGTAAGCGTACGATGGCTTGTCCTCGCCATCCATTTGCGGAGAAGGGGTCTAGTCACCTTTTCCCCTGCGATTGTACACTCCAAGAATTCGCAGACTACGCCTTTATTAGACGCCTTTCACACGTCAGCCATCAAGTTTCGAGCGAGGTTGGCACTGTCATATGGCAAAATGCAGTACTTGAGGTTGATGAGCTCTATGCCTTGCCCGCTTTCGCAAGGCACCATCCCGCGGCTTTGCCACTTATTCGAGGACTGGTACTTCCACTGAGATATATGAAATGGCATACGGATACGCAAACGGAGGACCTTTCTGCAGCATGCGAATTCATTCGTCGATATTTAACGTTGACCTTTCTCTCAGTCAACTTTCAAAGCATGCCACACCTTCTTAGTGAAGTTCTTAAGGGAAGAAGGAAGCGGAAGTGGACCCAGATGCTGAGGAAATTGAAGCTCAGCTTTGAATTCCACATCATTGTAGCACTAAGTGGCCGCGGTAACATGAAGCCTCCCAGAGGCTCGGTGGAGCGTCTTCGAGCTCTTTGGTTGCCGAAATGTCTGGCGAATGGCACGGAATTGGAGGAATATTGTGATCTCTGGGACAGGAAGAATACTGCAAATGAAAGAAAGCGGTTCCATGTATACGGGATGTACGGGACGAGGGAAACGGAAGGCAGTTACCAATTGCGTGTTGTTGAGTGTAATAAGCTAGGCTTGCAGCAAAGTAGCCCTACGAGCAGAAGGCATTTTGAGGTGGACGGAAATGTACTTGGAATGGAGAACATAGAGAAAGAGGTGTTGGAAAGTGAGGACTACTAGTAGGTTCATCAAGGATAAATGCAGCTTAGAGAAAGACAGCTTTGTTTTGATAGCATGCGACTTTCTGTTTCGAAAAGAAACAATGATATTTACAGTAAATCACGGAAGAGCCACGAAAGAACCGTCCATTCAAAGACAAAAGAATAGAATCAATCCTCGAATTAGACAAAGCAGATCCTACTTCATCCACAACAATACACCTAACTGCAATCCTCCCATGCTCAAATTCTCACGACCTCCTATGCTTAAAAACACCATGACATCCCATCTCCAGTCCCTAAAAAGTCCACTCCCTATGTACATCCGGCTGACTATCACAACCAATAGTGCCAGGATGATACGTCGCAATATGATTATACGATCCATCCCCATTCCACAACGCAAAAGAAGCGGTTCCGCATGCTCGGAGCTTTATTATAAAACTCGTCAGCCTCTCTCTTCGCTTGTTCATTTCCACTTTACGCACTTCATTACGCCATCGCTTCATAATGCAGATATAGACAATAACTTGCTGCTACGAAACAGCATGGGAATGAAATATACGTAAACGAACCTGATAACTATAACCATTCCTCAACCAGAACCTTTTATCACAGGGATTATTTCCCACATTGGTAATCTCTGCGTTGCTGGCACATGGGTTATCGCCTGAGATCCAGGCTACTTTGTAGTCCCCTTGTGTGCCGAAGTCGATTGTTGCGCGTGCGAGCGTGGCGAGGGTGATGGTGAGAGCGGTGGAGAAGTACATTTTTGGGATTTGGGGGAGTGGTGTAGTATTTACGAAGGGGTTTGGGTGATGGGGAGAGCTGAGAATGGCGCTGAATATGTGTTAAGGAATTGAAGAGATTGAAAGTTGGGAAGCGGGAGGCGAGAGTTGCTCTTTACTTTATGCCTCATTGAATTATTTGTGGTATTGCTACTTGGTTGAGTAAGGACGTACTAGGGGCCCCATGATTGGTGCTTAGGATGTATACCGTTAATTGAAGTCAACCCGCAAAGTGATCGAGTCCAATCATATGGTCTCAATATCGTGATATCCAGCATTGTCACCTAGGTGATACTTCGTAGCACAGCATACTATAGAAGCTTACATCCAGTAGTACTTGAAGCGCACAAGTAACCTGTGTAAAATGGGGGAAAGCACGAAACTCTCATTTTGCACACAAAAAGATCCGGCAACAGTGTTCGTTTGAACACTATCTTTCTACTCTAATATAAAAATGTTATCTTCCTCAAAGGACAACACCGCAACTCTTTAAATATTTATGTGAGGGTGCTGATCGAGTAGTACATCCCAAATATTGTTAATTGCCTTCCTACACTAATCCGGTAGTTTCGTGATACGTATTACACACTGTCGTACATCTTACCCCATATGTTCCCCAAACACCTTCATGGATCCGATGCATTGCATTGCATTGTACCTGTCACATATCCCTATCCTCACTTGGGCCATACTGTGCTAGCTCGCTTCTCCCTCAGAGGATTCTTTTCTGCTTGTATTTGCACTACTTCGAATTACTATGTTGTAAGAAATAAGTTAGGAAAATAGAACACAAAATTTATATTACGCGAAATATAGCAATCAACGTCCACTCGAAGGTTTATATTGTAAGAATATCCCCACTCAAAGAAAAGACTCGAATATTCTTACACGAAGACTAGAAGTATATCCTTGGCGTTCAATCCTCGTCTCTCCTAAATCCTTATGGTCAGACGTAGAGACTGAAATCAGTAACCGACCAATCAGAACATCAACAAGCTCCAAATCGAACCCCTTTTCTACACACCAAGGCCAGCCGCCGAGGCATCTTACTAATGCTGCCGGTGTAGGACAAACTTGTGATGGAAGTCCCGATTCGATGGCTAAACAAGAGCTTAAGTACCTAGGTACGTAGACGTGGAAGCCATGTAACTTTGATAGCCGAATTTATTCCTTAATACTAGGATCTCGGTATACTTATACTATAGGTCAAACTTGGGGACTGAAATGAATAACCAACTAATTAGAGAATTAATCATTTTTGGATCAAGCCTCCCCTTTCTTATGAATCCTAAGAGTAGCCGCCGAGGCTTCTTCCTGATGCTGCCGGTGCAGGATATAATTGTGATTGTACTCTTGCTTCGATTCGATCGCCAAAAAGGAGCTTAAGTACGTGGACGTAGAAGCCATGTGACTTTTATGGTCGAGTTCGTTCCTCGATACAGAATTTAGATAATTTATACACAGAGGCTAAGATTAGTACCGCTCCTGCTCAGAAGGGAATTGATGGTGGTAGTGGTACCAGCTTGGGATGGAATTGTGATGGTACTCTGTCTTCGTCGGTCAAACATGAGGTTAGGGGGGAGGTTGATAGTACTTTATATATAACAGACATAGAAGTTATATGACGTCCGAGTTCGTTCCTCGATACTAATCAACGTTCGGCAAATGGAACCATATTCCATGGAATTCCAGGTGGAATATTCCATATGGAATACTTCCAGAGTACCTATAAAATAGAATGGAATCCTTCTATCGATTAGTGTCTGGATTTCTAGGAGTTCCATGGAATTCCAGAGGCTTTTTCTAGCCAATAAAAACACAAGGTTTATAGTAGTTTTGAGTAAATAAGATATAGTTATTATATACGGAAGATATCTAAGTGAATAGGAATACTAGTACTATACTTAAATAGTTATGTTTACTTCGCAATTAGCTACAGAAAGACTAGGATTAGAGACTCTCTATATCACTCCTTACAATCTAGAGTAGTTTGTAGGT
Source organism: Hymenoscyphus occultus (assembly GCA_900536445.1). Lineage (NCBI taxonomy): Eukaryota > Fungi > Ascomycota > Leotiomycetes > Helotiales > Helotiaceae > Hymenoscyphus > Hymenoscyphus occultus. The sequence continues at coordinate 38,146 of UNPT01000097.1, read as the reverse complement.
AGAGAGGAAGGGGGGCTTTATATAATATGTCCTAGAAGCTAGTCTAAGGCAAAACGCGAGCTTTCTATTAGCCCACCAATTTTTCGGGTCATATGACAAATTCCAGCTAGAAATTCCATAAATTCCATGGAATATATACCTCTGAAATAGAATACTTCCAGCTAAATCCTAAAAGGAATGGAATTATTCCAGAGGGGGGGTCTGGAATGGAAAGGAATTCCAGATGCCGAACGTTGATACTAATTTTAAGAATATTTTCATTAGTTAGACATAGAGGCTGCAATGTGTAATCGACCAATCAGAACACTAGCAAGCTCCGATCGGATTAATAAATTAAATTTCAAGGCCAACCACCGACGTGCTCTAGTACTTTTCCCTGCTTGGCCGTTAGGGGAATTGTAACAGTCCTCCAGCTAGAGCCAAACAGCAACGAGCTTTACTCTTCAAACAAGTAATTATTCGAAAGATCGATATGGCTTTATCTATGACGGATATAGATAGTATATAATCTTCAACTTTCTTTCAGCAAAGGACCATTCTAAAGTTTTCGGCTATTTCAAGGAATCCACGTGAGGTTACGATATCAACTTGAATACATACTTTATTAGTCAAATGACCGGTCCCTCTCGAAGGGTGAGAGAATACTCTCTCTCTCTCTCTTTGAGGATAATGTAATTACTTTTCTACGCCGATATAGACTTTTACGGTGTATATGTACGCGGATTGGGGTATTATAGGTATAGTAAGATGACTGTATTTTGTTTTGTCTTTTGCTCGGCTCTCGCTAAATAAATCACGGGGAACCGAGAATAGGGGGTTGAGGATGAGAATAAGTATTCTTTAATACTGTATAGTGGTTGAGTGGTCGTACAAACGATTTAGAAAAATCTGGATGGCACCGTCCTTTCCCATAATGTACAAGACAATGACTGAAGACCCCCTCCCCAGCCCTCTTTCCAAACATCGAATAATTGAAACATTATCATTAATCCCAAAAAAGTGCACATCTACCAAAGCCATAAAATTTCCTAACCCCCTCTAATCAATCATCATCATCCTCCACCTTAACAACCACAGCCCCCCTCTCCACCTCCACCACCCCCCTCCCCTTCCCAACCACAGTCTCAGCAAGCACCACCGTCTCACCTCCCAAATCCGCCTCCTCCCCCATCGGCAGACTCTCAACATCAACCTCCATGCCAAGCAAACACCTCAAAATAACCTCCCCACCAACCTTACACAGGACCTCATTCCCATGTCTACACCCCTCCGAAGCAACACACTCCAAACAACCCCCCCTCGCGCCCTCCGTCTCAACACAACATCCACATCCTTCGATCCTGCGAACCGCCTGCTTCAGTAACAGGTCGACGAATTCAAAAGCCTTGGTGCTGATTCCGGACCCAGAGGCGCCTCCTTTGGCGTCGTAGAAGGTGAGTCGTGCGGGACGTTTACGCGTGCTCTCTTTGGCGGCGAATTCCTTCTGCGCGAGTTTACACTCCGTCCTGACGTCGCCGGGGGAGGAAATAACAAAATTAGGCATGAGACTCAGGACCGCGTGTTCGGCGGCGTGGATCGCACCAGCGACATTAAGTCGTTTCTCGACGAGGATATCGAGGGCGAGTTTCGGGACGTCGAGCCACATCCCTTTACTATACAGTACGATCGGTGGATTATCGACTTGTACCGCATCCAGGATGCGGCGCTTCTTGTCGAGTTTGAAGAAGCCGTAGACGTTTTGCTGGATCCGGATTTTGCCGTAGAAGGCGCGGGAGAGGGAGGTGGGGATGCGGTAGATCATTTCCGTCTCAATGGGGTCGATGTCTGTGTAATCCCTTTGCTGCGTCGTCCAGTCGACTCGCACCCGTTCGACTTTGGCGATCTTTCGGTCGGGGAGGAATTCTTTGACGAGGTAGGTGGTTCCTTGGTGTAGGAAGATGCCCCCGTCGTAGAGGGTGAAGAAGGCGCGGGAGGCTTCTAGTTCTTCGAGGATGGTGTTCAGGCCGTGGGTGGTGTCTACGATTGCAAAGTGGTCTTCTTCTGTATCCCTGATGGCGACGAGCTTCGAGGGGTAGGGTCGAAATCGGTCGTTGCAGTGGTAGAAGCCTAGATCGTCTTTGACCATTCTTTCTTCGGCTATTTCGGAGAGGTTCTTGGGGAAGTAGATGGCGTCCTCGTCGACTCGGATGGGCATCTCGAAAGCGGCGCATTGGACGTGGCCTTCTAGTACTAACATATTTTGGAGGTCGACTTGCAGCTGGGAATTGGGCTTTGTGAATATCTCATCTGGGTTTTGCATATAATGCTGATCGGTTGGAAAACAATCCCCAATAAGAACAGAGAGGGAGTCCTTATTTCTTCTTCCAGCTCGTCCACTCTGTTGTCTCAAATTGGCAATCGTATATGGAAATCCAACCGTAATAACCGCATCCAAAGACCCAATATCAACACCAAGTTCCAATGCTGTCGTAGCAATAATCCCCATAAGCTTCCCCTCGAACATCTCACTCTCAATCCGTCGTCGATCCTGTGGTGTATATCCCCCTCTATACCCCATAACCCTCGCCATACAATCCCCCCTTTCAAGTGTAGCAAGCTCCTGCTTCACAGCCCCAACAAGAGCCTCACACGACTTCCTAACCCGACAAAAGGCAATCACTCTCACCCCCCTCAGTATCAACTGACAGAACAACCGTGCCGCCTCCCCAATAGCATCCCCCCTCCCACTCGTCGGATCCCCCGGGTCCTTAAACGGCGTGTTCCAACAAAGGAACTCCTTCCTCCCCGATGGGGACCCATCAAAATCCGTCATCTTCACATCCTCAAGTCCAAAGATAGTCTTAAAATGGTCTTCGGGATTCGCCACGGTCGCAGAGCAAGAGATAAACCTGACATGTCGGTTTCCGACCGCTGCACAGATACGTCTCAGTCTTCGCACGATGAACGCCACGTGCGAGCCGAAGAGGCCATTGTAGACATGGATTTCATCCACGACTACGAATTTGAGGTTCTGGAGGAAAGTCCGCCATTTTTCTTCGTTGGGGAGAATGGTGAGGTGCAGCATGTCGGGGTTGGTGAAGATTATTCGGCCTTCGTCTCGGATTAAGTTGCGGTCTTTCATGGCTGTGTCTCCGTCGAAGGTTTCGACGATGGTCTCCTCAAGCCCAGTCATGAAGCGCATCATCTCTTTCAGACTCCTTCGTTGGTCTTGGGCGAGAGCTTTGGTAGGGAATATATAGATTGCTCTCGTATTGTGATCCCTTTCCAGCTCGTGTAATACAGGGATCTGATAGATCAATGATTTTCCAGAGCTGGTGGATGTCGCTACAATAACATGATGGCCATCATGAAGATTATTGATAGCTTCCGCTTGATGTGCGTAGAACTGCGTGATATTCTTGGTGTTATAAAGTGCATTAACCAAATCCTGACTGAGTTGGAAATTCAAATCTCCATAAATCGCCTCCTGGGGATCAAAAACACGATGGCCGTCCGGAACAATCTGACCGGTATACCACTCACTCTCCTTCAACTCCGTCACGATCTCTGCCACAGACTTTCTCTCCTTCGGTATTGTCTTGGGTAAGATACTAAAATCCGGTTTCGGCGTCGAACTTCTAGAACGGGTAGGCACAGGAACAAACCCCTCCGCTTCCTTCTCAAGAGTCGCCTCCGGATCCAAATTCTCAGCCTCACACCGATTAAGAAACGCATTAACCGCCCATCCAAACTTCGTATTCCTCTTCTCAATCAACCCCATCATCTGCTTCTGACTAAAAACCGGCATCTTCAACTCCTCATCCCTCAACTTCCTGTTCGGCCCCGTCGGCTCCCCCGTCTTCTTACTCGCAACCTGCCTCTTCAAATCCCCATCCACAAACTCAAAATACAACACCTCCTTCCCCTCCCCTTCTTTCTCCCCAAGTCTCTGCGTCCCCGTAAGACCCCCTACACTAGCATCCGCCGCCGGGCCCTGAGCAAACCAATCCCCCTTCCTAGACTTGAATGTCTCGTCTCGCTCCGCGCCTTTGACGTCAATCATCAACATTGCCTCGTCTACGTAACTGAAATTGATCCCGGATGGTCGTACAGCTACAATTTTAGCTATGTCTTCTATTGACAGGTCTTTCTTGATATGGCTTTCTACCGCGGTTTTTATGGTGTCGAAGGTTGTGATGACGTGTTTCCGTGTGGAGCAGAATGTGTATACCAGATTCAACGCTCTATGCGTCTTCTCCAACGCCACGAACGAGGGGGGCCAGGGGATGGTGGTAGTTACTGCATTTGAAGACGTTGAAGACGTCGACGACGAGCGAGAGAGTGTAGGTTTTTGAGCCTTTGCCTTAGAAACCCGTTTAGGTTTCTTACCCCCATCGTGAGTTTTAGTGGGCAGGGTTTGTGTCGGCGTATGTTTGAATAAAGGCGTGTGGTTGGATGGAGGGATGGACTCGGTGGTTTCTTCTGGGGAATTGGCAGCATCCTTTCTTTTACGTTTTCGGACGATGCGAGTGGAGACTGTAGCAGCTTGGAGTGGCATTTTCGCCGTTCTAATTGAGGGTTGTGTTACATTTGTGTTTTTGCTGGTTCTCTTTCAATTGATGTTGAGGAGCGATGATGACATCGATATTCTCCCGCGGCCGCGTCGTGAGACACGTAGTCACATGATCGTGTAAAGTGGAATTTGAACACGGCCTGAGGATTAAGACTGGGCGTATTGAGAAACAGGCGTCTTACGAATTCTATTATATGGTCACCTGGTGGGTCTTCTATCTTAATGAGTAAATTAATAATATATATAATATAGATCATTCGGGGTAGTGAAAAGCAGGAATTCTATTCCTTTAGCAACTCCATGCAAATCCGCATTCACAGTACCAAGTAATAATCCGAATAGATTGTACAGTAGCTCGCTCGTTACAATATCAGTCTACCAGACAATGGAAATTAGGCGTTACTCGAACCTCAATGATAAACATAGAACCGTCTCACTCCATCAGAGCAGGACTTTGGTCGCGATAAAAACAATTTTCGATTATGAAAGGGAGATGTATATTTCCATACCATCATAACTTCATTGTGTCCTCCCAGGAAAAATGCCCACGCCAGGGATGCTAGCTAGTATATAATAATATAACCGAAAAGAAGAAAGAAACACACAACAGGAAACCCAGATGCAATATTCATATCCATATCCATATCCATGTCATCAAATAGAGAACACGCTAACGCCATCAATGCATATTCACAATGATATCTCTAAAAGAAAAAACCCCCGCTTGCTTGCTTGCTTGTTTCAACAGAAAAACTTGCTTGCTTTCCAACCTTCAAACTCCCTAATGCAATATCTCTTCGCAAGTAATATCCTGATTCCGCGTCTTATGCAATCGGTGATAAGAGGAGAGTGATCCAACTACCAATCCACCGCCCACCCATTATTCTCCAGGTACTCCTCGCACGCAGCTTTCAAAGCGAGATTTGGTCGGAGATCCTGGACTCGAAGTGGTTCTCGGGTAAGGGGGTCGGTGGGACTGCGTTTGAGGTGTTCCATAATGGAGGAGCGATCGTATGATTGTCCAGTTTTGGTCTGTCTTATTAGCTTTGTGCCCCCAACTTTCCAAAATAAAGGAAAGGGGAAGAGAAAGAGAAACATACCACAACCGGATCAAACATGACACTAAAAGTGATATCGTCCACTACCCAATCGGGAACCTTCTTCTTCCTCTCCATCTCACTCCCAATCTTCGCCATCTCAAAGGTACTCTTCAGCTCTTCAATCTTAATCTCATACTCCCTCGTCAAATCCGGCACCTCATCTCCTCTTCCCTCGGCGACCAGTTCTTTCTCTTCCTTTTCGCATTCCCTCCGTAATAGCTCGATCAATTCTCTATTCAAACCCTCTCTACCCCTCTCCCTCGCCTTCTCTCTCTTCTCCCAGTCCTCCTTCTTACAGCGCAAGACCAACTCTGTAATCATCGTAATACTGCTTCCCCCCTTACCTCCACTATGAATCTCCTTGACACACAACTCGTGAGCCTTCTTCGCAGACGACAGAGCTTCGCCGGGGTGATCGAGTGCGATTTGGGCTTGCGCAAGATTATAATATGCTTTCATATTTTCGGGTTGCAGGTCGATAGCTTGTACCGAGTCGTCGATTACTGTTTGCCAGTCTTGAAGCTTGATACAGGCAGTTGCGCGATTGGTGAAAAAGGCTGGGTTGGTAGGGTCGTAACTTATTCTATATACGAGATCTATTAGCTTTGAACTTCAACTTCGCTGTTATAAAAGCGCCACACAGATAGAATTCGTTGTAGGAAAAAGGATGATTGCTGCAAGACACCCAATAGCCCTCATCCGATCGCCTGTAGTGAAAAAGGCAGGAGAAACATAAACATACGCTTGCGTATAGAACGAATGCGCACCCTTGAAGTCCCCATTCTGGAAGCACCGATTCCCCTTCTCCTTATACTCCAGCGCTTTCGTCGGATCGCGCGACTGGGGTCCATCATCCTTCGCCATGTTTGTTTCAGCAAACCCAGAGTATTGGGATGGGCAGTGCGATTTTATAACTGCGATCAGTTTCGTTGTATGTACTCTGTACGAGTATGTATGCCGGCGCTGCAGGGGTGGAGCGCAGACAGGACCCAATAGTTGCTGGTAAAGTGAGAACCCTGAAGGCTAGTCCTTATCTGTTTGTCGGCTGCACTAGCTATAATCGGGACAGCAAGACAAAAGCAACAAGCCAGCACGTAATAGCTAATTTCAAGTGAGGAGACCTGGACAGGTCAAGGTCTTTGTTGCGGGGGGTGCACTCAGCCTCATTGCCTCCGCAAAGCCAGTGGGATATATCCGTTTAATTTTCAGCAATTCATTAACAGCAACGCAGTTAAACAAATGTGGCAATAACGGAAGAGGAAACCAATTGAAATCCGATGACTTATTTGGGATACCTGTGACTTTTCACACGTTGCTGTGAATCGGAAAGGGGAACATGTTACTTATTGGACTGGTACGGGGTTGTCAGCCTTGTCAGAACTGATTGGTAAAGGGTGTGGAAAGTTCTGGAAGAGGGGCGGGGTACCTAGCCGATCCTATCCATCCGAGTCAGGGGTAACTTCTTCAGCAAGTACACCCACCACACACACTTTGACAACACGAACAAAACACGTACACAAGGTAGGAACGTTGTCTATTCAGTTAATGCAGAGTTACATATCCAAATCATCTCTTTTCACAAAAAGTTATTATTTTCTCAAAGCCTATATCGCTAAACTTCATCAGAGAACCATTAACAAAATAACCTTCAGCCTAGCCTCTAGTACAATATAACTTTAATTCTTACCTAGTAACTACACTAATTATTTCCGGCCGTCGTTCGGTAATAAAAGAAGACTACCTATAGGTAGGTACTTTTCACAAGACACTTGACTACTTTAACGAGGTGTTTATCCTCTTCCTTACCTATAGGTACCCAACAACCTCTCCAAAGACAACAGGGAAGGTCAAAATATTCCCTGAACCTATTACCATCCAGTACAATCCCTCCACCTCACATGCCTCCCGCCAAAATGCATAGGAACAATAAAAATCCCATCCCGTAACCACAAGTAAACATCCCATCTCTGAATTCCTTCTGCACATTTCTTATTCGCAACTTTCTACACCATCTAAGACCCTGTTTAGCAACCCAGATTATATAGCCAGATTATTTAACAGATTATTTAAATAAGCGCGGATTTGGTATAAAAAATAAACTGTAGATTATTTATATGGATTTTGTACCGGAATTTACTTTGCCCGAGTTCCGACAGCGCGTAATTCACCCCTTTATTCTAAGTGGATATTTACCCTTCTATTCTAAGCGGATATACGAACTATTATTAGAATATACTACTTTTTATTATAACAACACCACGTCGCTACTACCGCTAGCTATCACGATGGTGGCAAGGGGGTTAGAATATAGCGATTCTCTCTTCTTGCCATTAATATATTATACTCTAAGTATAGCCGCTGCGATAGTAATACGCTTACTTTCCTCCTTAAATTCTTTGTCCGAATCGAAATCAGGATAATCAGGATCTATTATAATAGTAAGCGAAGTAGTATTTGTCGTTATAGGCTTTGTATTATAAGTATGGTTGAATATTAGTAAAGGGCGTAAAATGTAAAAGTCGATTATTTTATTTTAGTAGAGCTAGCTTATTTTTTATTGAAAAAAAAGTAAATAATCTGAAAGTGTTTAGCAAATCGTACTTTTTAATAGATTATCTTTAAAAGTCATACTAGATAATCTGGTTAAATAATCTGTTGCCAAACAGGGCCTTATTAGTCTCCCCAAATAAACTCACACAAAAGAACCCCTCCACAAACCACAAAACCAACATCCTCTCCCACCAATCCCCAATCCCCAACTCCCACCATCAAGCACCCCACATCCCCAGAAAAAACACAAGCTCATACATATTCCCAGTAGTCCAACCGCCCTCACCCCCAACCCATCACAGAAACAAGACAAGAGCATCATCACCACCCCTCTCCTTCCTCCTCTCACAGGTCCCGTACTTATCCGATACCACCCCAACAATCCAATCCATCTCAAAAGCCTCGAATCAACGCCTACAATATACGTAGAACATAGTAAGTCTTACGTAGTATGAGTACACTCAGCTCAAATCATCTCAAAGAACCAGATTCCGTGGAAGAATATTCTTTTCAGTGCAGAGAATTTTCTTTCCATTGGATGTCCAGTCTCGCAGTTGGGTAGTATTGATACTTTGCTGAATCAATTTCTTTTAGTGCCCGCGAAATCTGCCCAGAATGTGTATTTGCCCTGGTACTACAGGGGGGGTGTTGAGGGGGTCGGCGTGCGATTTGGGAGGGGTTGTTTGTAAGGTTAGGTGGTAAGTAAGCTGTTGAGGGGGTAAGATTGGATTCAAATTCCTTGAGGGATACCTATGGAACTTTTACAAGTGGTGGACGAAATCGAAGAAAAAACTCTGGGGATAAGAATAGAAAGCAAGGAGCCTTTTGGCAAGGATGTTTTTTTGTTTTGGACAAAATGGAAAAAAGTGGTTGGTCTATTTCATGCTCTCTTTTGTACAATATTCTTGGCTGCTGTTGATAGCCAAGGTTCCTTCTATCCCATCCGTTCGTATTGTTCTCCACAGGGCGGCGTTGGTGATTTAAAAGGGCTGTTTCATTGGTTAGCTTCGGATCGATAATTCAACGTGACACAGCCTGGGTTTTGTAGTAGGTGCCCTCGGAAAATTCGAGTTCTATTTCGCAGAAGAATTATAGCACGGAACGCAGTCATTACGTATTTGATGAGTATATCGCCACAGCGTGCAGTCCTCGGGGAAATAGTTCGAGTATAAAGAGGGAAGGGCAAAACGTACGTTGTCGGAAGCAGGAATTTCTTTTCGGAAGTGGCTCCCAATGATTGGGATTTTCTGTTGTGTTGTTAGCGGTGGATCGCTACAAAAAGAGGGTTGCCACTTACGACCATGATATCATTTCGTACTCGTGGGATATCGGAGAAGAAGTAAAGAGCAAAGAATCCAGCAACACCACCGAAAGCGCCCAAAGTCGTGCCTCTGCTTGGAAGTTAGTATACCCGTTTGCCAATTTCTAATCCCATTCCATCTGTGAAAGGCGTTTCTAGCGCATGCGCAAAACATCCCAGACATCGAAATCGCAAATCGAATCCGGGTTTCCTTGGGGGAAGACATACAATTTAACAGCACTCTTAATCGTCCATCCAGCAATATGTGGCTGGACCTTGTATCTGCCGTTCATCAGCACTATTCCCCTCTTCCTCTCCTTCCCTCCAGGCATGCGACGTACTTTGGACCATAGGGCGATTTGTAGGTAGAGTAAGAAACTGGTCCTTTTGGAGGCAGAACGCCGGTCGAGGGATGTGCCTGTATGCGCGGGTCAGTAAGAGATCTTCTGAGAAAGGCAGAATTTGTAGCCTATGCGTACTTCGCCAGTCATGGTTGTGAATTGCGGATTTGAGGTGGCAAGTCGTTTCAATTGACGTGTTTGCGAGGGAGGTCGTCGGCGATGGAATTTACCAAGTTCGGAGCTAACCGGGATTGGATGTCACGTGGTGGGTATGACTTTCTAAGTGATGCTGATTGGCCAGAACTTCACTTATAACTCTCTCCCCTACCTACTTGCTGCTACTTACATTTCTCAGTTCATTCTTACCTAATGAATTATTCTTCATTATTTTCCTGGAATTATATCTTTACCTCTCTAAAACGTCAAATGAGTCAAGTTATGTATTTCCGGATGTTCTCTCGTCTTCCCAGGTTGTCCCTCGGGCTTTTGGAACTGTGGGTCGAAAACAGCGAAGCCGCATTTGGGGCGAGACGTCAGAGTCTAGATTTAGGTATGACGATTTGCTGTCAACTAAACTTGGTGCTCCATGATACCAGTACTGTGCAGTTATCAGATCTGGAGATATGGCCGTCGCACTCTCACTCACTATCAAGATACTGCACTTGGTGTTCTCCGTGCCTGCTTGAAGCGGCATTTAACCTGCAAAGAAGCAACTCATCGCGCCGCATATTCGCACAAGGGCGGTGGGATGCAGTATCTTATTGGCACCTCCCTTTCGGAGGCTGAATCATGATTTCTTTTAGATGACCTGCCACTTCATGTCCAGCTCATGCTGCATACTGACTCGACTTGATACCGATCCGAAATCGAGGGTGAAAATCATCAAATAAATAGCCTCATAGAAAGTGATTGTTAGTTTTCACATGGTGCAGTCATCTGCTTCTGCTTCGCTTTCCCTCGGAATCGTTTGCAGAGTGCAGAGCTCCCTTTGTCCTTCCGACTGTAGCTAGGTATACATCCCAATGTCCGGGACAGCCCTCCAGCCTTCCATCCCAACTTTCCGTCACTCCGCATGTGAATCCTGCTAGCGTCGTCCGCTTAACTTCTGGTGGCTTCTGATTCGCTACCCGCGCCCCACTTCTCCAAACGTTCCTAATCGTGCCGCATTATCGGACATCTGCCCTCGCTTGGCCTTTCTTCACCAGGGCCACCAGCCCAGGCCAGGGCACCATCACAACATCCCGAGAATTGCCTTGGTTGAAGCTGCCCTGCGATTCCTGCCTGCTTTGCAACCAACAACCACAATACCACCATCCCACCTCAGTTGTCTCCCGCAAACCAAGACATTTATATCTAGTCCTGTCCGCACATCAAACACCCCACGATATACCCCTCCTCCCCGCTTCATCTCCAGCCTACCTACCCGCCTGGCCCGCCCTGTCACACCGCAAACAGCTGCGTGCAAGAGCTCACCTCGAGTAGCATCATTGACGACACCATAACAAGGAGTTCATTGTATCATTCCACACACTTCTGGCCGAGTAAGGACAAAGCCTGGGGAAACTTTTAGAAAGGTCCGATCACGACAGCGAGATCCAGGGGCGTACAGGCAATAAAAACAAAGTTGAGCAAAGGGAGGAAACATCTCAAACCTTGACGGAACAAGAGGATTGTGGCTTGACTTGGGGATCGAAACAAGAAAAGACGAACGCCAACCTCTTCTCTGTTAGTCTTCTCTGTTATCAGACGCTCCGATCATCAACAGTACTCGACCTCGAGGGATTTTAACCAACTCCTCCCCCTCAATCACTTCCCCGAAATTAGTACCGCAACACCAAAAAATGTCATCACAACGAGGCTTCCCCTTCCTGGGCGGATTCTTCGGCGCCTTCAAGACTCCTCGCGCAATCCAAACAACAAGCAAAGCCGCCTCCACAGTAACCTCAACCTCAACCTCGACATCCCCTTCACAAACCCACTCCTCGCCCTCCCAACCCCGCTCTATAACCACAACCACAACCTCAAAAGGCAGCACGAGTTCCGCCCTCTCCGCTCTCCACTCGCCTCGAGCACAGGGTGCATCGCCGTTATCACGATCCCCAGGTCCTGACTCACAAACGACGGCATCGAGATATGTGGCTGGAAAAACGAACAGAAGGGGGAGTGATAGTAGCAGCGAGGGATTCAGAGATGTTCTGGGACAGGAGAAGTGGTATGTGGGTGGCAAGACAGCATCAGGAGAAGAGCGATATTTCAAACTGGGAGTAGTGAGACGGCAGAGGAGTGGTGATCGGTTGAGTTTGGATCAGCTTAGTTTGTGACAAGCAAAGAAAAGCATACATATGGAGTAATTCACGATTTTACGGTCAAACAACAAGATTGTTTTGGTGCTGCACACCACGCCACGATTTAGCGTTGCGGTTCAGAGCTTGGAGTCTTTTTAGGGCTTTGGGGTTCTTGGAGTTGAATGATTGGGTCGGATAATAGTCGGTGAGAGGAAACCATATTGGGAATTGTACATAGACATATACATAAACCTCCACTCGCCCACCCACATCTTTCTAGATTATATCGTCTTTCAAATGAGGATTCAACTCATTATACAAAAAACACGCTTTATTTTTATCCCATCTCCGAGTTCCCACATTTGTCGCTTTGTGGCAGAATTGAGTCTCTATACCTGAGCCATGACCTCCGCCCTCCGAGCCTAGACTAATACAACCTCCCATGCCAACACCGGATGTATCTAGGACCCCGCCGTCTCACGATAGGAATCCGGCGTCAGGCTATGAGATGATTCAGGAATTACAAGTCTACAAACAGAACGGGAGTAAAAGCAGATTTTTTGTACGTTTAGAAGACGTCTTGGGAGGGGCCGGGGTGGAGGATACCACATCCGGTTCCCCTTTTTTTCCTTCTTTGCCTTTTGATACCTTGAAGATGAAACATGGGTATGGGGAGGGAGATGGGAAAGGAGATGGAGGGTTGGTTGGTTAGCTGGGTAGGATGAACAATAGACAGTCTTGTTACGGGAGGTCGTGAGGGGGTTGTATTATGTATGTATGTATGTAGAGGATATGATATGATATGATGTAGATAGAATATTGATTTTTTTGGTCCTTGTATGGCGCCATCAATCTCTTGGATTCGAACGCAAACTTTCCATCTACCCTTATGAATAATATTACACACATCCACATTCACCCCTTCCCTTTTTGTTCCGAACTGGTGTGGTGTCATCACCACATAAATCTCTGCACATTCCCCGGTTCCTGCACCCACTCGAAACCACGGTACAGGAACATATACCCCGTTCCCGCGTTGATAGCTAGGAACCAGAGGGTTTCTAGACACAGATATCGTCTTGTGATGCCTGATCTCTTCCCAGGTGAGTTTTCGGGGGTTTGTGTGGTGTTTGATGGTGATGATGGGCTGCTCGTGGATGTGGAGGATGGGATGTTCAGTCGGTAGAATACCCATGGGAGGATGAAATACCTCGGTTCCACCAGTGGCGCGGTGATCAAGGAGAGGATCGTTGGGAGGAGGATGAGGAGGAGTGTTGAGATCTTGGGGTTATTGTTGTTGGAATCTTGTGCTGCTTTGGTTGTTTTTGCTGAACCCTTTTTAACCCTATTCTGAGGGGCATTTAGAGCTGTGGATGAGGAAGTACCGAGTAAACTCCCCCATACTCCCCATCCACACAGCATATACACAGGCGCTAATGCGTACCGCATCCACCAGTAGCGAAGGATAGTATACCGGAAGACGTAGAAGATGTAGTGTCTGTTGTCGGCTAGTGTGAAGGGGTGGATTATTGTGTTGTAGTGGATTGGTACTAGACTTGCGGCGGATGAGAGGATGAGGTAGAGGGGGAGGTAGGGTGAGAGGGTGCGGGGGTTGAAGAGCGAGGTTAGGAGGAAGGGGAGGATGAGGGGGATGGAGAAGAATGTTAGGAAGGGGAGGAGGTAGAGGAGTTGGGGGGTGTGGAGGGTGGGGATGTGGTTGGATTTGTCGCCTGTGGGAGGGTGTTAGTTGAGTGGGTTTGATGGAGGAGAAAAGGGGAAGTACCGAGAACTACACCCCCGTTCCAGAGGACGAAGAGGGCGAATGATAATAATAGAGATATGTAAGGCCATATTCGAGTAAGTATCAAAATCGGATGACACAAAACGGCAACCGCCAGTGAGATAGGCATGAGTATAAAATCTACCAAATCATCAGCACAAATCAACAACTCGTCCATTACAAGACCTACCAGCAAATCCAGCATCCTCCAACGGGATATCATGGATATCCCCTCTAGCCCACCTCCTCCAGACCGACTCCGCCGCACTAATGGGCGCAGGCGAAATATTCGCCTCCAGAGTCCGAATAGCTTCAGAACCACCGAGGAAAAGGGCAACCCAGAAGATGTTTGTTTGTCGCATAGTCAAGGCTAACATTCCAACGAGGTAATTCATCCACAACCCCCTTCCAGAATTCTCTTTCGCACCAGAACGATTGAGGAAACATTGATATGCTAACAAGACACAGAGAGCAGAAGCTACATCTGTATAATACAGGCCGGAGAAGAAGAACAGAGGTGGAAAGAGGGCAATATTCAGCGCCGTGTGTAAATTCTCCTTTCCGATGGTTGAGTGAGAGCGAGACGTCAGGTTTTGACGGATGTAGAAGGAGAGAATCATGATACTGAGAAGTGATAGCACGTTGAAGAATCGCAGATTCCCTACTGTGCATGCGCCTCTAGAGATCTTGAGGAGGAGCACGGAGAGCGCGTAGAGACCTGGGGGTGTGGTGAGTTTGGGGTCCCATATCTCATACTGAGATTGATAGTATGCTTGCGCTTGGGGGATGTGGAATATTTCGTCCTTCGCAAATATTAGTAACTTCTTTCATCATACATGAAAGGAAGGACATACAAGGTACGGTTCTGGTACTATTCTGGTCACCTCACTCTGCCAGAATTGGGAGATGAAGAATAAAGCCAGTAGAGCTATGGTGAAGAGGAATTTATGGGGTACAAGAAGAATTCCGAAAGGCAGGACAACGATTATTAGCGATCCGAGAATTAAGACGGACTGGTTTGTCCATTCGAATGTTTTTGTCGACATGGTGAGGACAGGTTGTTATCGGTAATTCGAAGATCAGAAATGAGAAATTCCCCCCATGGATGAGGAATGTGGAAACGCGACGAATTACCTAAAATCGAAAATGAAAGGAGTGTGAGAACTGAATGTACAGTTTGGCCGTTTGTTGCCCTTCCGCTCTACTACTCTGTTGACTTGGGCAATAAAAGGAGATGAGAGTTGAGTTGGGTTGGCCTTATGTAAGCGGCACCCCGGTGTCGACCAATGGGATAGAGCCCTTGTCGCGCGCTATGTTCGCTGTGCGACCGCTGCGCTTGGCTATTCAACGACGTCTCATGCCTCTTATAACAATGTTTTCTACGAGAAGTCAAGATATACTTGAAGTAAATCTCATGGCCCCAAAAGCATAAACTCGCATTGAAGTTTTGCACTAATTGTAATTTGCATTTCAGATGTGGACGTTGAGCCGATATTATTTGCGATCAGAAGAGTGTCTATTCGTAGCGACTTCTGAAGCCTCTTGTCAATAATGGTTTCGCTTGCGCAACTTCAGTCTGCGGACTCATCTTATCATGCCAACTTCAAAACTCTGTGGGATGAGTTCTGTATGGTTCAGAAGAGCATTGCACTTATTCTCCTGTGCAACCCAACAACTAGTTCCGCCCCTATGAGGACCGTGGGTCCTGGACAAAGGCAGTCTCACGATGAAGGCGATTCTTCTCTTGAGCCAAGTTTGTTGCTCCAAAAGCAAAATCCATCGCTCAGTAATCCACACACGCTTTCCGAGAACAATTCTCAGCCACGTGATAATTCTCGATTTTCTCCATCTGAGAATATCTCGGGGAAGATCTCTTATGTTGGTGGGGGTTTAGTTCCCAGCACTAGGATTCCAAAGGAATCGAGAAAAGGACATAAAAAGTCAAGACGCGGCTGCTTCAGCTGCAAGCGAAGAAAGATCAAGGTATTCCCCAAATAGATAGATTTCTGCGTTTTTGAAGACCGTCTAACCACTTACGTTGAAATGAAGTGTCAAGAAACACAGCCCTCATGTGCAAACTGCATTAAGATTCAATCATCTTGTGTGTATCCACAACCACAAACCCTATCTGCCCTCCACGAATCCTCAGCGTACGCAGCAAACCCCGTTACATCAATCAACCTCCAAGCTACACCTGTAATCTTCTCCCTGGCCGACATGAGACTTTTCCATCACTTCCTTCAAGACGCGTATCCCCACCTTCCTGTCGGAAACGACACCGCATGGACAACTCAAGTTCCATTAATCGCTCATCACGTACGTCGTCATACCTGTCTGGCGTCTGACCACTCAATATCCGCTGACCTTCCAGAACAGAACGAGTATGTTATGCATGCAATTCTTGGTATGGCAGCTACTCACTTACAACTCGTTACTGGGACACCACTTTGCACAACAGCGTTGCAACATCGTGTCCATGCTATTGCGGGCTCTAATCAAGCTTTGAGTCGTCCGACACGGACGGGGGTTGATGGTGACGCGTTGTTGGCTTCTTGTTACTTGCTTGTGTTCCAGTCTTCATACATGCCTGACGGTATGCGGGAGTTCTTCCGGATGATTCGAGGATGTGCGATGCTTACTATGCAGTTGAGGGCGGAGAATATACCCATGGCGTTTTTTCTACCGAATAAGTATCATTTTACTGTTATGCAAGAAAGGCTCGTGGATCTCCCCGTTATTGATGAGAGGCTGGTAGAAAGTGCGAGGAAATCTTTGGAGTTACTACCACATGACCGGTTCGATTGTTGGCATACAGCTTTGTACAACTCTTTGATATCAACACTCGACTCCCTGGCCATCTCGTCCCTACGATGTAAGCTATTATCCAACTTAGACCTCTGATTTCCATCACAACACCTCAGCTTATTGAATTCGTAGCATACTTCAAATTCCTACTCATCTACCAAGACCTCCTCAAAATGGATACCCTATCCTTCAACAGCTTCCTCGACCACTCGAACCACCTCGCCCACATTCTACTCGTGCACTTTCTTGCTATAGAGTTGATTTTGGAACCAATTATTGGGAGAGAATTTGGGGGTAGGAGACGTCCGATGTCTTCCAGATTTCATTTGGACTGGATATCCTGCGCATGCAATGAGATGCCAGTCAACATGCGTCATTATTTGAAGTGGCCTAGTGAGATGGCTGATTTGTTTGGAAGAAGTACTTTGAGGGGGAAGGGACTGGTTTAGTGATTGTAAATGGGATTTCTTGAGGATGTGAATGATTTTTGATTTTTTTGGAGATCGAGAAGGCTCTTGTTGGATGGGTAAAGTGTAGTAAAATGCTGGACTTCAGACACCACTTACTGAACCCTCGTTATCTATCGAGATGATTATAAAAGTGGCATTTATGTCCAACAAGTCAATGTCGCTGTCATGTTGCATCCATAAATAGTAATATAGGCAACGTTCAGCGTTTGGAGTTCCATTCATTTCCATAACCTCTATTCTGTAGAAGTTCCATAGAATAAAACCACATAACCGGAAAAAGGACCACCTCTCTCTACTAGACCCGACAGACTCAAAGGAAACTTTGTTTACGGATTATAGGTAGATTCGACACGTATATTTGTATAATGCATATGAATAACCCTGGAGTACCCTCGCCTACCATACTTCGTTGATGTCTAGACCAACTCACTAGAGTACGTCCCATTAATATCCTGCTCTCCCAACAAAAACATATCTCTAACACTACTCTAGAAGTTTTATTTTCTATGGAATTCTAGAGCATATTCGATGGAAACCATGGCTACCTTTTAATAGTGCTCTAAAGGGCTTCTGGAAGAAATGGAACTTTGGAATTCCATGGAATCTTGTTCCATTTGCCAAACGCAGGATATATGTATCTGCCAAGATCAACCGTAGCACAGTTTAACTGTAGCTGGTGTTTACTGAGAACGAATTTCATTAGAACCTGGAGCTGATTTCACCTTTTCTATGTCATTGAGGGGGCCAAAGAGTTGATTCTGTACTTAGGAGCTCCAGGTCAATGCATAGGGGGGATGTCCAGGAAATGACAAGGACTACGGGATCTGGTGATTTATCTGATTACTGGGGGTTTAGTATTAGATTTTCAATCAACCACGCCAACTAAGGTGGCACAAATACCACTTTTCTCCCTGTTGACCGCAGCCATTTCACAGGCACACCTTTATTTTCAAGGATGTTTTCGTAGATCGGGAAAGTACATAAAACCATCGAGATCAGACAGAATCAAGCCCACATAATCACGTCAAATGCCGTAGGGATCTTATACCCTACAGGCACCAGTAAACACAAGTCAAAGACATTGAAGAAGTGGTGATTAATTGAGAGACTTCTTTGTCGTTTTCATGGAGAAAACATAACCTCTATCTACAAGGGGAACTCAGCATCCTTTTTGTAAAGACAAAAATGATGTTATTTTTGGTCCATATTTCTCGAGCCCACCGGAATCGAAAAGTTATAACCAATCCCCGCTCATGTTGCTCAACTCAATGTCCCTCAAATTCTGTGAATGTGCGTCCAGATACTTCGCCACAGCTCACCCTATGCCAAAGCCGGAAAACAATTAGAGAACCAATAGAAGACCTTTCTCCACAATGAACTCGCTAGTTGTCCTTTCGCAATGCATCCTCTTCAAAAGATTCCAAGAGACCCAATTCCTTGCTGTAAGATCCTCTCACACGATCCGGTACCCAAAGACCTGCCAGAAGCTTGTCATATTTATCAGGCAATTTCTTGTCATACGGATCAATGCCATCAATGCGTCGAATCTCAAGTCCCTTTTTTGATGCCATGTTGTCGTCCATCTTCATATTCTTGAAAAGATAACGCCAAGTTTGAAGCTTCTTTCCTTCTAGAACCTCCCGTAAACAATCATTTGTTGTGTGGAATGCGATTGAGATATACTGTAGTGCCATGTATCGACGAATGATCGCAAAAGTCAACGATAGCTCCGATGTCAATGTGTCCGTGAGATCCTTCTCATAAGTAAGTGTGAATGCCAATTTCTTGATTTGACGAAGTGCCATAGGATGATGACGGGCAAAAGCGGGCAGGGCATTGAGTTCGTCAACCAGCAGGGTAGAGTTTCTCCACATGACATTTCCTACCTCCAACGAGACTTGACGACTGACATGGGAGATACACCTGATTGCTTCGTAAGCATTCAATTCTGCAACAACACACTTGCATGGAAAGTTCTGTCTTGCGTACGGGTGGCGAGCGCAATCATCCTTGGACTTCTGGATCTCACGAGCAGTCTTGCGAATGATGCGAAGTTTGCAGCCAAAGACTGGTACCCACTCATGGTCTGCGATACCTGATTGAGGGTTGCCTTCATATGCAAGTCCGTCCTCCGAATCATCTGAGTCGCTGTCATCCTCAGAGTCTGTTAATGTTGGGGATTCGGAATATTCGGAGAGACCTGAGATTACGGAAACATGTTCAGGGAAGGAAGTGAAGAATCCGGATGCAGAGAGATAGTCGTCTGGCTCGGTGGTTCCGTCCATAAATCTCTGGTATACATTGAGGTAGTGGCCAGGGTCGTTTTGAGGATCACCAGGATGAGCATCGGCTGGATATCGTCTTACGATCGTGAAACTTTCACCATCCTCCCTCTTTTGATCCCAGTCCTCTCCGCTCTCCAAATAAAAGAAGATGCCGCCTTCAATACCTGTCACTCCATCGACACTGGATTTATCATCAAGCAGTGGATCAAGAATGAAGCCGTATATCGTATCTCTGACTTCCTGAGGAAGATCAAGCAGTCGAAAGGGTTGCTCAAAACGGTTCCTATTATACAGTACGTTAGCCATGTACAGTAATATTTTCTGACGGGGGTTGCGCCACCTATGCTTATTCGTATGTTCTCGATATTTTGCAGCGATGAGACTTTGGTTCCTCGGTTCTTTGCCTTTGTAGCCTTTTCCAGTTCTGAAGTGGAAAGACTCCAGATGACTGGGCTCTGTAAAATCGAAGGTACCAAAGCCTTGTGTATGGTCGTGTCTTGCTAACCCGCAAAAGAACGTGATGTTGCTAACCGCCAATAATCCAGCGTCTGGTCGGTCGTGATGAGTGCCTGCTGGATCACTAGATGGATGATCCTCCTGGTCGGTCGAACCCGTAGTGATAGCCTGGTGGCTGTCTTCGTTGCGATCCATCTTGCCACTTTCTTTGCAGAGCGAGGGTGCGCAAAGAAAGCTCAAGATGTGGTTGCCGAGAGAATCTATGGGTTGCGACCAGGTGTTGTACTAACAGCACAGCCGACCGCGCGACTACGACAAAATATGATCTTTCAGTTTGTGCAAAAGCACGTGGCAACACTTACCCCTCCCTCCAGAACAGAGACCAGCCACACTTTTTGTGGCTATTCTCTAATTGTATTCACCTTTCGAAAGCAATGGAACCTGTCCGAAGCTTCACGCATGAGCCCATTGGGTCATTGTGATAGAAGCTAGATATGAACATCAAGAGCCTCAAAGTGAGGGCTTTTGAAGAGGCTACCACTCCACGTCAGCGATGATGTATCTCTGGGGTACTATTTGGACATGGAGCTTGACTTGAGCAGAGTGAAATTTACTTGCGATAGACAAAAGAATCACACAATGCAGAAATGCCCCCTCATAACATCTCTTTACAACGGATAGACAACTGCTCAGATTATTATTGATTTCGCTAATGTATCTAATACAGATATGATGACAAGCAAGTCATTCGCATTTCTGTATAGAAAGGGGAGTTTCTGTCAGAATGAAGGGCAGATGACTTTTCAGTTCTATGACTGTAGTAATCACGCGTCAAGCAGGAATTACCTTGGTCGACCATTGTTGAAACAGCTTATGCAGAAAAGGTGAAGTACAAGTCACATGCTAGACAATCAAGTTTGTGAAAGAGAATAAGGGTTTATCTAGGTAGGAGAGAAGGATTTAACGGAGAAAACGAGCTAGTGCGATTACTGCTGTATTGAGTACTCTATCAAAAGATTGAAACATCAGAAGGATGGTGGAATTATGGCAGATTTGACTTCTCAAAAGGCAAATAACTGAGACAAAGAGAGCTAAGTGATAAGGAATAACAGGGGCAACCCCTACTGAGAAGGATGAATGCTTTTTTGCAAGGTAGGAAGCAGGTCAACGTTCTCCTCTCTCCTCTCATAGAGGAAGCAAATCATTCTCACTGACGCAGACTCTACCATTTTAAGACAGAAGACCCACTTTCGGCATACCGTTGCGTTACTAGTCGCTTTTGAAACAAAGAAATGGGTGGTATGGAGGTAGCATTGTCTGCCTGGAAAAGGTTAATTAGGTGCTACTTTAGCCGATTGCTGAATATTAATTCCCTCAGTGAGCAAGGTACACAGCCATAAAACAGATTCACTACGTAAGCTTTAGTCGAACTATATGTCCTTCCCCTCTTCTTATGGCCTGCAGGAACGGCTCATTTCTGTTTCAGGTTGTCTTGGTAATCCATATATTTTGGAAGGTAAATGTCTCAACTGACAAGGTATTCATTTCCTCGTAAGGAACAGTGCATATCTGGGCTACGAGACCCAATTCTGGTATTTACTTGAATGGTCGCCAAGAGGTAGGCAGTTAGTGTTCGAGAGATATATTGAGTGCGAGATGGCTTCATACTATATATAGCTTTAAGTGCATACATTCCACAGTGTTGCTATATCTTGAAAAGGGCACTGCTGCCACCATGCCGTCCCCACTATCATCAGCCTTGTTGATGAATCTTTCCAAATTTAGGTATATGAATAAATTGAAAATAAACCTGCGACATCTATAGGCCGACACCTGATCACAAGTACTTAGGAACTAAGGCTATGATGCAGAAGATGTTAATAATCATGGAATTCACCATCAGAGATAATTGAGTTTGGTGTATCATAAGCGTAGTACCCCGCCATCATTGGAGGGCTGTGGACACAAGGCTGGGTGGTCGGTCTCGCTAAGCGCCGATCCCCTGCCACATAGGGTAATATAACCTCCAAGCCATTGTCCCGTGATGTTGAAACTTCTCTAAACATCTACGCGTCCGACCTGGATAGTGTGTTGCATGTTTGCACCCACCATGAACAAGATGGCAAGTCGCATGGGCTCAGAGCCAACAGAAAACATGGCGAACAATTGGCAGGACAAGTTCACAGGCTTTACGCGTAAGTTCTTCGTGTTGTTTAACTCATTTCAGGACTGACAGCTGGACAGAAAAGACTCACACACCTGGATTTATTCCCTCCTGGGTCATGCAAATGCCAAATCTCCCCACCATTGATGGTACGCGGAAGCAGTCGTTCGCAGACACCATTTCAGAGGACAGCAGTACTGCAACAAGCTACCATGACCTTGGAATTGACCAGGACGTCAATGCACCCACTCCCTTCTCAACAGCAAAGCTTGAAAGAGGACTGGGAATGCTCAGAGTTGATACTTCAGTTGAGAATCCAGTAGCCTACCAATACTTGAATCGCATGAGCAAAGAATACTATCGGTCGCCAGTGTCTCCAGACTATCAACGTCCAGGATATCAATCTCGTACTTCCAATCAACCATCCTCAATAGAAACACTTTTCGTGACTGAAAATGGAGCCCCGCAATTTACTGACCAACGAGCTCACGAAAAGGCACGAGATGAGGCTGAACGTATTAAGGCACTTTGTGAGAAAGGCGATAGCGATATCTTTAGTCCTTCCCCACTCAATGCCCCAAAAGTTCCATGGATGGGTAATATGGCGCTAGAATCTCCAACCAGTCCTCAATCGGCATCCTCCGCCTTTTCTCCCACGTTTGATGCTCCATTTATTTTTCCTCGACACGTTACAGATAGACAAACCGAAATCATACAAAGACTTGAGATGAGCGCTTTTCCTATTCGCTCTCATCATACACGCGGGTTCGTCAGAGCTCCACAATATGTCAATCGCGATGTTTTGGGAACGATTGAGCCTGACTATACCAGGGGCGGATCATACATGAGACAGGCTGCTCACCCTGCAGGCCCTTTTCAACAGCAGGTGGCTCAATTCCCAGACAATTCCGACAACTGCGCCATCATTATTGAGAACATCTCACCTCATACGAAGCACTGTGATATATTTGATCTGATCCACACTGGTCCTGTCAGCAGCCTCAAGTTAAAGCCTCCACAACCCCCAAAGCACATGACAAGTAAGTGAATGCCAAATCCTGAAAAACTTCTAAAGATAGAAAGGAAGACAGAAAGAGTGACTAACACCATTCTCCAGTGTCAGCTTTTGTAGCATTCACCAATCCCGTCGCTGCTCGGCGGCTTGTTGAAATG
Organism: Hymenoscyphus occultus; assembly: GCA_900536445.1. Classification (NCBI taxonomy): domain Eukaryota; kingdom Fungi; phylum Ascomycota; class Leotiomycetes; order Helotiales; family Helotiaceae; genus Hymenoscyphus; species Hymenoscyphus occultus. The sequence goes on along the minus strand of UNPT01000097.1, from coordinate 14,885 downwards.
TCTCCTCTTGTCCAACACAACAGAAAACTTTGGGTCCGCTACAACACCACAAATGGCGGTACAAATGCAATTCCAAGTCTCTACATAACCCGCGTCGTTGTTGTGCAAGGTCCACGAGATATGATGAGCCGTCCTTGGTGGATCCAATACTTCAACAACATCTGCAACGTTCAATGGGATCGATATCTCAACCTTCGCTGTGATATTCCAGGTTATGCAGCTTTGGAGTTCCGGTTTTCAAGAGTTGAACAGGCAAGAACTTGCATGACGCATGTACAGAACGATCCTGTCTTTGGAACTGGTCTTATCAAGGCCCGATTTGGCAGAGATCCTTGTGATGGTCCAGGATTTACTGGCAACAACGGAAACTTTTGAAAGAGGTAATGTAAGTTTGCTCGCTGGATTGTTTTCATATTGCACCCTTCCTTTTCTTTCTTGAAGTTTGGTACGATTGGGTGTGATAGAAGGTTTGATTTTTGACTCTTGATGAGCGTTCGATCTTGGTACGGTACCATATGATACGATAACTTGAAAGCAGACCACGAAACACAGGAATTGGCAGAGCCATTTTGACAGATTGGAATCATTGGCCCAGAGCCTGCTCTCTACTTCTTTCTTTCTTTCTTTCTTTCTTTCTTTCTTTTGTTTGCTTGGAATGTTCATTGGCAGATTCTTTCTGGGATAAGAAAGTGTAATCTGAACAACGAAGCAGAGGAACTTTATTGGCGTTGTAAGAAAAGACGAAACCATACCAAATGATTCTGCGATAGCACACACAGACATGTATGTCCCCTAGATGAGCACAAAATTGAAATGCTTTTCTTTGTTCTAAATTTTTGAAATGCGAGTGATATAGCGAAATAATAAGCAGTGGAGACGAAAATAGATAAAATCCCTACATGCTAATATACCTTCACACGTAAAACTTTGAGGGACATGTAAAATATAAACCAGTAACCATCAACCAGAAGGTTGATGTAGAAGCCCAGCAAATTTGTTGAAGGTCCTGAGATATACCTAGCTAAAGAAGTATGAAACAACAATATTCTGAGTTATGTTACAGTAGCATACTGTCACTGACTTAGTATGCGTTTTTGAAACCCACACACAGGATTGAAACCAATAGACTTGGGACTTACACGAAGGCAGAAGCTGGTATTATGTGAGTTGATATTCATTGGAAGCAGGATTGAGGTGATTTGTAGATAGGCGCTTTAGAGCAGCTTGACTGATCTGAATTAAACTTTCAGTGGAGACCTACCTACCTCCTTCTAGGAGCCCATTCAAGTTGGTGAACCAGCGAACTGACGGAGTAAGGAGGAGAAAATATTGGGAGAAGATACGTTCAGAATAGAACGTGGATGGTAGCTTTGATTTGTAAGGACAGCAATGTCTAAGACATAGCACGTGTAAGTAGACTTTGAGTTCTAGTAGAAAAGAACTGTGAATCCACCAGCCCATCGTTATAACACTCCTCGCATCACTATTGAAGGTCAAAGTATATCCAGTGTTTTCTGTAATGAAAACTATATTCTTTGACTTCTTCTGATATTCTAAGACACATAAAACGATGTAAAATTAGTACCTTTTGCTTTGTCGTGTTGCGGTTTATCAGGTGCTGGGAAAAGTTTTCCATCTACAAATGTTCTACCACAAGATAAAAGGTATGCGGAAGCTCCAAGAGGCTACCACAGGACCAAACTGTGAATATTCCATTAAACATATCGGCGAAAAATAACTCCGTGGTGGCTGGGATGGCTCTACTGAACAACGGTACACGCCAATTAAACCCCTTAAATTAGCCGAGCCACCCACATCGCTTCTGCAAAACCTCCGATTGTCTAGCCCCACTTTCAACCCTTCATCTTTTTCATCAACACCAAACTTTGCATCAATGATCCAAAAACCGAACATCGCGACTTGTTCGCAGTCAAACAGGCTCATTAAATCTACCCAAAAGTCACGTGTGACTCTGGCGTTGCACAACGTGCTCGCTGAATGACAACAAAATTGTTGTGAAGCTCTTCTGCTGTCAATCAGCACCGCGTCACGAAGACAGTATTTGGAAATCTCAAGAGCCCAGACAAACCTGTGGAGTTCTCAGAACTCAGACAGTAAGTTCGATCTCTCAATTTAATGTGCGCTATAGACTAATTGACCACGAAGAAATGTTTTTCTTCAACCAATCCTCGAAGGCGCCTCTCTACAAGCCAATTCGACAACCCCGAGGACCGCCCGCCAACCCAGGAGCCGTCAAATTCCTGCGTGGAATCCAATCTCCTCCTTCCTCCTCTGCCTGTCTTTGCATTGGAGGCTGGGGAGGAGACACGACAGGTGCTGGCAGCAGAGTCCACATCTCGTCCGGATCCATCGCGGGAAGCCTCGCCGCCTTGACAATCACCGACACCTCAACGTTCCGACCGAACGCGATGGTGCTTCAAGAGCGCAGCGGAATCTCTCGACGTGGCATCCAGCCAGAACACCTCATTCCCAGCCATTCGGAGTACCTTGGTGATACAAGCTCCAAGTCCTATAAGGCACAGGTAAATCATCTCGCAGACCACCTCAACTGTGCTCTATACCTCACAGATGTCCCCTTGACCATTACATTTGACAAAGTCTTCGATGTCATCGACTGCGGAACCGTCGTTGCAATCGACATCAAGGAACCTGCTGGCATCTACACCTTGAAGGCCGCAGACGTAATTTTCACGAGACCGGAATCCGCCGCAGCCTTCCTTGCCAAGATCGAAAAGGGCATCATTATCGACGGCCAGACACTCTCAGCCCGGTACAACAAGTTTGGCCAGCCTCTCAATACCACGGACCAGACCCGAGTTCTCTTCATCGATGGACCCGACGAGATGATGCAGTGGAATCGATGGTTCGCCTACTTCGACCGCTACTGTGTCTGGCAAGCTAGCAAGTTCAATACCATCTATCGCAAGAATGGCCGTGCCATGTTTGAGATTGAATTTGTTCGCATTGTTGGACAAGCCCAAACTATCAAGCAGGCAATTGAAAAGGATCCAGAGCTTCGTGAGTCGGTAGTCGTCGGATTTTGCCCAGATCCATGTGATGCACGCAATTAGGTCGGAGACTTGCAGCTTGTGTCGGATGGTGGAAGAATGGCACAATGATTTGTATGCATGATGGGCGGATAGGGAGTCGTAACTTGACTAGCTCTGCGCTCACTACCATAAGGAGACAAAAGGATTGTTGTTGACCATTGGGGTTTGTGCTGGACATTTGGAGAAGCACTGGTATGTGCATCGGGAATACCCTTGGGAAGGCGTTTTTGTTAGCAAGAAGCATGGGATTGGTGCAAGCTTGTAGCAATTGATTTCACCTTTCATCTCAAACCTTTTGAAGAAACTGCTTTGGTGACATTGACCACATTGGCAATCAAACCATGATATACAAGATTGTAAATGCTTGCCTTTTCCACAGCAATCCAATTGATATCTATACTCTATTTATATTGCCTGTCTCTCTAAATAATTAAGTCGTAAGACACTCGTTGGGCCCTCCTGTAATTTAAAGCTCTGAACATTACTCTGCCAGGTCTTTTGCCAATCTGAGTGAGAGGTTGGGTGGCTGGTATGTGACCAAGTTACAAAATTTGCGGCATCCTTCTCCAAAGTATGAATTCACGCTTTGAGCAAGAAAGAAGTTCTTGATGGCGGGCCACATTCTTTCCAGATTGACCTATCAAAGGTTATTGTTTGCTACCGCTTATTATTTCCCATAGCAATGACTCAGAAATGGAAGTAGGAAGAAAAGTGGATAAAGCAACACCCATGTCCGGGGTGTGGCTATTGACAACACCCCCGATTAGGGAACTCCGGAGCTGCTACATACCCAGGCCAAGTGGAAGTGAATTTTCAAAAGGCTGTTATTTTGGATTTACCAGGTAGACACGAAGAGTCATTGTACTGTGTTTTGCCGACCATAGCCGACCATAGTTTCTGTACCTTCAGTGTTAGCCCAAAACAATTCAAAATACTCTCTCAACCCAACCTCCCACCAGACCAACTTCCTCGCCAAAACACACCAGTGTACCTTGTACCTCTTCTCCTTCTTTGACTTCTACTCATTCTGAAGGAATAATCGAAGACTCAAAGACTCCCTCGTTACTGCTAGCAACATACTGCTAAACTGTGATTAGTCCTTACTTCTGACGTGTGCACCTACAAAACACGCTGACTAAAAGCTACAGATATAATGCAGAATAATACCATATCTCTGCATTCGCGTGAGTGCCAAAATATGCTCACGAGCCCATACACATACCAAGATGAGCACATCAAGAAGGAAACAGTCGGTTCTCATCTGAAGTCAAAGCCCATCATACTTGTCTTGCTCAAGGAGTGGTTGGAAGAGAACAAGCTTCCACTCCCTCAATACACCCTTCCTCGTTCCTACGATACTCCTGGCAAAATGGGCAAGGTATCGCAAATAGAGAGTTACTTGAGGACCGCAACCTTCGAGCGAATGGATCGCGAGTGCGCTCAAAGAGACCCATCCGGTGCTATCGATCTTTCGGGTAAGTAGTAGCTATTGTTTCCTTTCAATGTATTTTGGAATATCACTGACCGCCCATAAGTGCTTGACGTTCGTTCTTGGACCTCTTCAAGCGCGATGAGCTCTGAGACCAAGGGAAATGACAATATCGAAGCCCAAATTGGTCAACACTCTTCTAACGAATGGAGCACCCCGACAAACCCGGTCAAATCATTCCCTGCACCCGACGGCATTGAGGTTCACAAGGGAAGACACGCTGTTGCGAGACCCGGAATCGTTCCCTTTGCGGACCCTTTCGAATATACCAAGAGCCAAAACGGTGAAGCGAAACGCCACGGATTTCCGCCATTGTTTCCAAGTTCTGGCGCTCCTCTTGGATCTGGAGGGTTTTCTTATAAATTGCTCAACGATGGCCGTCGACCAAATGGCATAGACTTCGGGTATCCACCTACATTTCAACGCTCTGCCGATCACCCGGAGACGAAGTTGACACTTCGCGGACGAGTGCCCCCAAGACAAGCATCCCAGATTCCCGAAACACCTCCAACTGCGCCCCATCAACTCGATCAATGTGCTCCATTGCGCCCCTCAGATATGATTTGGAGAGAACATGGATTGATGGCACCGAAGGAACATCCTATTGGCGAGAATCACGATGTTCCAGACGAGGAAAATTGCAGTTTATGGATTACAAAGGTACCCGCAACTGTCATGGAACGAGACTTCTTCGAATTGATCACATGTGGTGCGGTTCACACCCTACACCTTTATCCACCAACTTCCGATATCGATACCAAGGGTGCGAAGTTGATTTTCAAAGAGCCTTCCAGCGCAGCCAAATTCATGCAGGACCACGCTCAGAATCCCGTACATCTTCATGGACATGGTATCACCATCGAGTACAACCGTAATGGTGTTCGTCGATGCGAAGAGGAGAAGACCAGAGTCCTCCGCATCCAAGGGCCTAGAAATGAGATGCTGACTGAGGCATTCTGGAATGATTTCTTCCATTCTTTTTGCCGCTGCAAATTTGACTTTGCTTATCCCCCATCGAAAATCCCAGGAGAGGCTATCATGGACATCAGATTCTCTCGGATTGTCGGTCAGTCACAGATGGCCATGCTAGGCTTTCATCGAGGCCACACTCGTTATCCAAAGCTTCGAGTATCCTACGGTCCTGACCCATGTGACGGATCCCAAATTCTAGCTTTGTAGCTGGCACTGAAAGCAATACCTTAAGAATTGGTCCATAGACGTGTGTATGTGGAGAGGAAGCATTCTTGAATTGAGGAATCCAAGAATAGTCTTTTCAAGTAGGTGTTGAGGAGGAGCGTTCTTTTGTAATCTCTTTTTGATACCCTTGATAGTTGTATTATGGCCAATATGAGAAGTGGCTGGGCGTTTCCCTTATTGTTCTTTATCCTGATAGTAATGAAATATCAATAAAACTTTGTTCTTTTTCAGAGATGTAGAACTGTGATTTGTGACGAGTATGACATGCATAATAAGCAAAAATGAGAGAAAGTGCACTGTTTCCAAACGACAGATGAGCAAAGAAGCAAAAAAAATAACGGCAACATTTAGCGAGAAACACAAAAGTCTGCTATATATACTGTCTCATCAAGAACAGGAATCATAAACATCACATACCTGTATTTTTCATCTGAACAGAGTTCTAGAAACTAAAGGGCCCCACGAGTGTGCTTACACTCCACAAGTGAATCCATTCAGGTGTTTTCTCTATGCTTCCACGAAACCATTACCGCAAGTAACCGGTCTTGGCATTTCTGGTTGACCCATCTGGTTTACTGGTTTCTTACTTGTTACTTGTTAGTAGGCACAACTCTGCATCATTGCAAGACTTGCCAAAATCCCACAACAAACCACCCCTCTGTTATTGCAAAAGCCGACACTTTGCAACAATACAAACTTCCTCTCCCACCCAGGCCATAATTCTCATACATCGAGAATGGCAGGCCCTTATATCTTTCAAGCTCCCAAAAGTCCCTCGGGGCACGCGCAAACAAGTTTCCCTTTTGCGACAGAAGCAACTTTCACAACACCACGACAGACATTCATGACTTCGAACCGAGCGAGTCAAAATCAGGCTAGAAACCATGAGCAGATATATACAAGTGGCATGAATACAGTGCGAAGACGACCCTTGAATGTCGCCCCAATCACCACGAATCCAGATGCATTGCAGCGATTGCAGAACTCGAGATCCAGACAAGAGCCACTGACGGGATCGACTTCGAGATCTTCCCTGGATACAGGAAGCATCTTTGACGTGTCTCCTCGCACCAGTACCGGTGACTCGTCTTTAGGCGATCACTCCAACCAAGAACTCGCGGATTTGTTAGCTCGTCAAGCAAACAGTAGAACAGGCAAGTATTCTGCATACCGAGAAGTCATAAAATGGCTAACTCTCGATAGAGCCTCGAGGTTACCAGAACCACCAGGAAAACTCCGCGAGTGGTTATGATTGCCAAACCATCCATCGAAGTGATGGTACAAAGGAATTATTTGAGACGGCACCAAACGTGAGACACAGTCGACGACAATCGAGATGGGCGGACCTTTTTCATACCCAAAGGGCAAGCCCGAATCGAGGCCACGAGCAGGAAAACGCACATACTATGCCAGTAGCACCAGCCCGTTATCGCATTACGGACAGAATGTTAAGTCCCACAGCTGTATCCCCACAACGTCGTGGTACAGTATCGAGACTGGAGGATCTCTCAGAAGTCCAACATGTGAGAGGATTTGAAACCTTGAGACCACGCATGGGACAGACCTACACACGCAGCGCAATCGACATGCAACATTTCGAGGAAGCTGCCACCGCGCACACCACAAACAGTTTTCCAGGTCCATTGTCGACAAACATGGACTTTGATAACAACATCATGCCGATGAAGCCCCGTTCGGCTCCCTTCCCTTGCGGTTCCAATAATGGAACGATTGCGGATTACACTTTGTATAGCCGTGGTAATCCTGATATTCGCCAAGGAAGATTGCGCCATACAATTGGAGAGGATGATCAGATGATCAGCAGATTTGAGAATGCCACTGCTCCATTTCATCAACCATCGTATGGAATGGCAATGACTCCTCAAAACCCACAACCAAAACAACAAGCCAACCCATGGGATAGTATGGTTATGTGCCAGCCGGCACTCAATCCATCGAATATGCTGTTAAGAAGACAAGGCGTATTGCCGCCAGTGCCAGCTGGAAGCATTCAGGGCCCTCGAAGCTTGCATCATGGGGGACAGCTTAGCGGTGGACCCGAGGAAGAAGAGGATAGAGTTCCGGATAACGAGAACTGCTCCCTGTGGATTACCAACATGGAGCCCTCTATTACTGCATGTGAGTTTTTCCAAATGGTCAGATGCGGCGGCGTCTATGCTCTCCACATCTATCCTCCAACAGGAGAGCACAGAACAGCAGCAGCCAAGTTGATCTTCAAGAGACCATCGAGCGCAGCCATCTTCTTGCAACATGCAAGCTCCCCAGCCGGCCTACATCCTCATAACCGAAGACTGAAAGTGATGTATAACCGAAACGGTGTTCGTGAATACTCTGGAAACAAGGCTCGTGTCCTTCGTATTATGGGACCCAGTCATGAAATGATCTTCGGTGTTTGGGATGCATATTTCAAGAACCTTTGCGTTTTCGAATATGACGAGGTAGTCTTTCCCGAATGCCATATGCAAGGCCAATCTATTATCGAGTTCCGTTTCATGAGAATTGACGCTCAGGCCCAGATGATCCAGAAGGAGATCGTCGATAACCCTCAGCTGCAGAGGTTCAATGCTTACTTCAGTCCTGACCCTTGTGGACGTTAAGCAATGAGCGTAACCAAGAGGGGCCAAGCTATCTGCTTGAGCATGAAAGAGAGTCGAGTTGAGATGTAAGGTGGATATCCAATAATTGCCAAGGGAGAATAGTTCCGAATAACATGGATGGAATAAAACTTTGCAGGTCAATCTGATGTTCTTCGGAGCGTCCTAGATGAGATTGGAGGTTGAGTCGGATGGATGGATTCGGAAACAGGATTGGACACCGAGGGATAGCGATATCCTTTCCAGGAACCAGGAACTTTCTTTTCTTCTTTTGTAAACACACCAATTTGCGCCTCTCAAAATAGTTAGTTACTTCTCAAAAGAAAATCTTTATCCCCAGAATAATATTCGTGCATCTAAGGAGTCATCTCTGAGTGTTTGGAAGGCAACTGAGCAACCAACATATTCATAGATGGTGTTGATTGACCCGGGGCACCGAGAAGAGGGGTTCGGAACTACAGAAGAAGCTCCAGGAAAACGTGAATGAGAAATTAAAATCGGAAATTTAGACAGACAATAGAGACACTTCAGCACTACAAGACTGCATCCTATTCAGTAAGTGGTAGTCAAAGACATTACAAGACGGGCAAATACAAATTCTGGCAGTGCATGGGGGTAATTGTAGATAGGAGAGTAATTTCCGGACCCTTCCTTACCTTGTCATCAAAGCAGCACCTCCTTCAACTTCATCTTTTTATTCACTTCATTTATATAGTAAACTCCATGAATCATTGCCGTGGAAAAAGAATAACTCTTCGGTTCCAGCATTGCAACCTCTGAAAGCGGAAGGAAAAAAAATATCTTTTTTGGAATGACGTGAAAAACTTGAAGTTCCAAGCTAAATTTCAGAAATTGAAGGAATAGCCGGAAATGAGTCGTGGAATATGGAAAATGGCGCAAATAGCCTAACCACCGGACTTACAGGACATACCAAGGAAGAAACGGGTCACCCGGCCCTCACTTGATAGGTTCCGAGTATAAAATATTTCCTAGTCACCATAAGTCCTCTGACGCTTCGCCTGTGAAAAGACCAACTCTAGTGAATTTTATGAATCAAAACGTGGAATTCAGGGAAGTGGGGCAGAGGTGGCTGGCGAATCCCGTGGGAAATCAGATTTAGCGAGATAGAAAGAATTCAAATCTGTACCCAGCATTTCCCCTAGAACCATCTTCTTCAACAAAAAACCTCCAGGTTGCTGACCCCTACATTCAATAACACCGAGCAACTGAGGAGCTTTGGACCTCAAAAGCTCCTTCAGGAATATTGTGGAGATCGCCCGCGCTCTTTTACCTGCTCGTCGGACCACAACTTCCAGTGAAGGCAAGATGGCCCCAGACGATGAGACCCATCCGCCACCTATTGTTCAACCTCGAGAAGTATCTCGATGGGCTAACACAAAATTGTTTCGTTCTGATGAGTCAACCCTTCAAAGAGCTAAAGCTTCGTCGCCCTTGGATGATACCCGGCCATCTGAAGAACTCCCAGCAAATCTAATTCCTCAACTTCCTCCCCCAATACAATCCCGACAAAGCAATCTTCTTGCCTTGGGACAGGAGAGATTGGGTGGCATGGCCGATTTCCAACAACGCCCCGCACACCGTCCCACACACTCTGCTACACTTCAAATGGCAGACCATCCCAGCGCAAGCACGCAACGCGAGCGACGTACCTCCCAATTACCAGAAAATGTTGGAGTCCGCCTCCAGATGCACCAGTCAAATGTTCACTATGTGCAATGGCCTGCAACTATGACCTCTGGTCGTCGAGCATCGACTGGAAATTGGCGAAGCGAGGTGCAACAAGAGCCACGTATGAACCATCTTTCCCCCCGATTGACAACACTGGTAACATCTGTATGATAGACACGCATGCCGTTCATCAAAGAGCTCAGCCCATATCACATGACATACTTCCTATGACCCCCTTCTTTCCATTGCCATATACGCTAACTGAAGGTCAATTGCCGAGAAGACGTAGCCACGATGTGGAGGGAACAATTGGAGGTCAACCAAGTTATGCGACTGCTCTAAAGCACAATGCATCGGCCCAGTCTCTGCTACCTATGGGACATCACGGTCGTGGAGTAGAATGGCACCCAATTGGCTGGTCCGAGAAGCAAGCATGGTAAAGCAATTCCTTAGCCTAGCGAAGATATGCTGACTGAATGATAGGCCTGCACTTGGAGCCGCGGAACAATATTCATCCCAGCGCAACGAGCCTCTCCGAGCACATCATCGAAACTCAAGTGACAAGCCCCTCCTGAGAGTTGAGACTTCCATGAAATCCGGAGGCCACAAGTCTGGTAGTAGCTCAGGTAGCGCAAGCAGTGACAACAGTGGCCGGAAGATTGATCTTGGTGGCTTTAAACCTTCCCGTATGAAAGAGGAACAACGTGGAATGATTGCTGCTCCCACCGGTTCCAACTATCTAGGAAACAAACAGAGTCGACGACAATCCCCACGCAACAAAGATGACCCAAATGAAGACAATTGTGCATTGTGGCTTACAGATCTTCCTGCAGATCTCACACTTCGTGACTTCCTTGCTCTCGTCAATACAGGAGAAGTCTTTGCGACCGTATTTTCCCAACCAAAGCCACCAACTTGGACCCAAGCAGTCAAGTTGGTATTCAAAGCCCACGAAGCAGCCTCTCGATTTTTGGGACGTGTTCAAAGCTCTCAAGGTATCGTTTTAAACGGAATTCGAATGGAGGGAACATGGAATCGAAACTGGTATCCCGAAGACAAGAGCGACAAGACCAGAGTTTTGCAGATTGAGTGTCCAATTGAATTGACTTCAGACTTTTGGCATTCATACTTCAACGAATGTGTCATTTACCAAGTCGAAGAAGAGCTCGAGATGACCTGTGACGATCCGGAGAAGCACATCCTCGAATTTCGATTCGCTCGCATTGATGGCCAGTCAGAGGCTTTATACCAAGCAATTTCGAAGAATCCAAAGTTCCATGGTATCCGCTACAGATATGCAGCAGATCCGTGCAATCCCACTGCGGGCCAAAGACAAAATTGATGCCTCCATATTTGATGAACGATTCTAAATCTACGACGGAGGTGAGTCTGTCAGCGAGGTTCAATCGCATATTTTGAAACAGGTATGAAGTATACATTTTCTCGGATGTTGACCATTTTGGAAGACAACTTGAAAAGAAGTACATGGTGTAGCAAATTTTGAAATAAATTTTGAAATAAGGAAAAGAAAGAAAAAGAGAAAACATTCGACATCAGCAGAAGAGATGAGGTTTCAGAAAAAGGGATTCAAGATGTTAATCTTCTCGAAAGAAAATCTTGCAAATGAAAAGGGAAAAGGGTGAAGGAAATCTGATTATAAAGGTCCAAGATGTTAATCTTCTAGAAAGACAATCTTGAATAGGAAAAAAAAGGATTATCGGGCGGGGAAAATCGGATTTTAAGACTTAGGATGTTAATATTCTCAATAAGAAAATCTTGAGCATTTTTGACAGGCAGCCCAGGTGAAGCAGTCTTTTGTGGTTTGTGGAATTTGGCCTTGTGTTACCAAGGATCGCCAACATGCTTCATAGCAGGAATTCAGCCTCAGGGGAATATTAAGATCTTGTACTTACAGATTGAGGGGACATCAAGTGAACCACTCAATCATCGCACGTTTGTATTTGTGTATGGATTCGCTGCTACCAGAAGGTAGCAAGGCAGCCTTCCTCTACTTCACATACTTCCGTATTCGTCCCAAGATATATGTATTTCATTTTGTAGTTTTGATATTGCTTCGTCGCTGGTGTGGTTCGTTGCTCATGGTGTATCTGTGAACAGCGGGACGTCGCTCAAAGTGGGGTCCGTGATGGTTGCATGTTCCTAAACACTATATCCAAGCTTCACTTTGATGTGGGACGAGGTTGAGGTTCAGATTTGTTTAGAGTCTTGACGTCGAGACTTCGATGAAGGAGTTTAATCAGGCTGTTGAGATTATGGACGTGGATCTTCGGCCGAGACAAACGAGGGCTTATGTCGACACCGAATTGCTTGCCAACTCAAGAGATCTTATGCGGACCAGGTATGGTACCTACGCCCGTCTTTATAGAATTTCAGAAAGTTTTGAGTCGACTTGTTTATGACTTCGAGAGAGGAAGGGATTGATGGTCGGTGGCGATGAATCAATTCGGTTGACGATTTTGCGTATTATCTTGCGCAATCGTAATGCTCGATGTCTGGAATGTTCCAGGGCGGTTTGTGTTTCATAATCTGTCAAAGAGATAGATAAGAATTGGTACCGGCATATGGTAAAGATGAAGCTGGCGATTGTAGCTTCTAATGTTAAGAGTTGGCATATTGGAGCTGTTGGTCGTCAAATTAAGATTTCGGTAACCGATCTCCCGATATAGTACAGTATCGCGATATCGGAAACACCCGGAAGATCCCATGTGACAAGAACGTTCCTCACTTCCAGCTGGATCATTCCACTTCAAATAGCATTCCAGTCACTGAAAAGACTTTCAAACACTTAGCTTATTTACTTCGATAGTGTTCTAAAATACCTATAGGTACTTATTCTTCAGAAAAGCCATCAAAACCTGACGCTTAATATATCCGTGCATCACGTGTACTAATTTATTCTAGCATTTGCCTACGCAACTCCATTCCAATGAAACCTCTTGAGGGACTCCCTCTCTTCCTGAAATCTAAATCTTAGCTGCCAGAAGTCTCATGTACAAAAACAAAAAACCTCCGAATACCGGCATAACTTTCCCAAACCTCGGGCTAATGTAAACCTGAGCGGCGAGTTTCCATATCTCCGCTTCCCCTACTTGAGAATTACCGAGCTCTTTAATATCATTGTCGCCTAAGCTGAATTCCAGCCTGCCTATTAATCAGGTAATTACTAAGAGTAAGCTAAATAGAATATTACTAAAGTATACGTTCGCCTATATTTATACAACTATAGTAAGAGATATAGTTATTACTTTATATATCTCTCTCTTATAATAAAATTATTCTAAAAACGTTATATAACTAAAATAGTTATATAAAAAGCTTTAATAATTATTAACTCTTACTTTTTACTAACCTAGGTATTCTAAGATAACTATGTTACTTATACTATAATTTTAATATAATAAAGTTTATATAAATAAAGTTAGTAATAAAACTTTTTTCGAATTATTTAAATTATATTTAGATTTATAATCTATAGGGTTTAATATAGCTATAACTAGTATTAGAATATTTTAATTCCTACTTTTTAAATTCTATTAAGTATTTAGTACTTCTATAAATAACTATAGTAATTTATAAATAACTATAGTAATTTATAAATAACTATAGTAATTTATAAATAACTATAGTAATTTATAAATAACTATAAAAGTTATATAATAAATTATCTAATATATTTATAAGATATTAGTATATAAAGTTTATTTAATAATAAACTTACTTATTTATTTCTATAAGATTAAAGCTTTTATAGTATATTCTCTTTATTAAAAGTTAAACTTTTAATATTTCTTTATAAATACCTTCGATTAGTTTCTATACTATAATAAGATCTAAAAGCTATAAGATAATAAATATAAAGGAGAAAATAAATAATATAAGTAATATAAAGTTATTAAAGGTTCTAGATTAGGCCTAGTATATTACTTATATACTTTCTAAGGTTATTTCTTATTATTCTTTAGCTTATTATTCTTTAGCTCGTTATATTTAATAAAGGAATAAATTACTTCTTTTACTTCTAAATTATAAACTATTATTTTATAAAGTATATAAATCTTAAGTTATAGAAAGTACCTATAATAACCTATAACTACCTAATATATAATAGTCGAAATATTATAAAAGTAGGAATTAAAATATTCTATAACTAGTTATAAGTATAAAAAACCCTTTAGATTATTATTTCTAATATAAATTAAATAATTCGAAAAAAAAGGTTTTATTACTAACTTTATTTATATAAACTATTTTATAAATTACTTCTCCTAGGCTTTTCTCTTATAAATTTCTAATTATTCTAAAATTTTAAATATATAATAGGGACTTACTTAGTAACTAGATCTTTCCTTACTTACTCTTAGTAATATTTACTATAAGTTTCCTTAGTATATATAAATTTTAATTTACAATGATTTAGCGTGCACCTTTTTCGCGGACTAAATTTTTTGTTCTAAACGATTTTGTCTCTTCTTCCTTAGACTAAATAATCTATTTCCTTCCGAGGAGATGGCTCCTCCTGGGCCCCCCCTTACCCCTACCCCCTGTATAAGGGGTCCTAGGGGAATAGGAAACCGCCCCCTCCCTCCTATCCCAAATATACAGCAACTATTTGTCGCCGGGACTTCTAAAGTCCTTGAACGGAACCGAGTCGGACAGACGTACTTTGGGGGAACTGCAGAGGCAGTAGACCATCACCTTAGCACGTTTCTCGACAAGGCTCCAGACGACGTCCTCCCTCTGGTACGCGACCTCTGCCACCAAATAGGCGACCTTTGTCTCTCCTTTCATAACGCCTACATACAA